>APFE030109929.1:0-42011 GCA_000404065.3 Pinus taeda | reverse complement strand
TTGTTGGTGCGCAGTATAGATCAAATCTGGGTCAGTCCAATCTAAACCAATGCCTGAAGAAACAACCTGATTGGTTCATGGCCATAGATACTATTTTAGGTTGTTTCCCACCTTTGTTGTCCTATTCATGACTTCCAATGTTTTCAACAAGAAATATGGAAGGTTAATGAGTTTTCATTGCCTCAAATCGATCATTAGTTTGAAATAGTATACAAATATCATAATATGTATACCTTCATAAGTAAGAAATTTATGTATACCCATGGCCACTTCTTCCCAAGGTGGAGGAAAAGTGGCCTCTGTATACCCTTTCCATTACCTTCCACAACCTCTCCTTCTACAAAGAATTACTTATGAGACATATTCGCTATTGTTCATATCTCAAATGAGTAGTCTTGAGTCTAAGGTAGATAAGTTACATTGGATATTAGATCCTCATCAACATATATTTGCAATAGCCTTACTATGTCTATTTGGTTTTCAAATGCCAAAGAGAATTCCCTAGTGAACAATTTGTCTCCCTTTTTGAACTTTACAAAGTTGGACATCCACCTAACCTTCTAAAAAATCCTAGCCACTTAAAAGATTCTATTAATGATCCAAGTGATCCAATTCATATCATGTAGGAGGTTCCCCCATTATGGAATTGTTGGCAATGAGAAAGACTACAGAGGGAGGAATTTTGGTATGTGTGTTCAGGGTAGGATTTGCATGGGAAAAATGGGGAATTACAGAGATGAAATATTTTTCCTTTAAAGCACCATCATTTGGCATGGTATTAAGGAAACATCATGGAAATGATATTTATAGGTGGCTAATGACATTGATTAGTGATGGGACTATATTTTTAAATGGTTGTTTTAACTTCCCCTATGCTATGTACCTAAGCAGATTTTTTATTAGACTTCAACTAGACTTATATATTTGGTGTGATGAGTATGGAAGTAACTCCCCCAACCAAGGGACTAATCCATCCCTAGGTAAGGTGATATGACAATTGGAATGATAATATCATAATTGGAACTAGAAGTAGTGGAAGAGTACATACCAATAATCTTATCATTAACCTGATGGTAGCTGAGTCTAATTATTTTCCGGTTCTAAATTTGTCTCATGGGTGACTAAAATTGACCATTGTTGAAATGATTGATGTGGTCCTATAAAAAATCACATATGCAACGAAGATGGATAGTAAGGGTGAATAATATGGACAATGGTGTCATGGATGACTAAAGAGTGTTTGAAAATTATGAGAGTTAGACAAATCTACCATCATTTGGAAAGATTTGGAATGTTGTAATGACTTACAAAGATCGATTGTGTTGAAATTGATAAGAATTGATCTAGATCATTGGAGGAATCAGACCAAAGAAGATTAAAAAAAATTATAAGAAGTAAAAATTTCCTCGCAAGTCATGAATCAGACCAAAGAAGATAAAAAAATTATAAGAAATAAAAATTTCCCAGCAAGTTAGCTATCCCAGTACTACTCTAGATTGAGCGTGCTTAGACACAAATTTCTCATCAAATTTGGTACATTAATGTTAAGATGATCCAAGTTGTTTAAGAAATGTAACTTCATGAGTGAAAAAGGAATGTGTCATAATGCGTGACATAAATATTTCAAATAAGCATTATAAAAATAATTGAGAATAGGGCACAATGCATAAAAGAAATGTTGACATTATAAAGATAGCTCAGAATATGACACATGTGCAAGAGAGGTATTTCAGAAAAATAAATAAAAACAAACTCAAATATGTATTCCATTGATAATATCCCATGAGACTACTTTATGATAAAAAAAATCCTTTGCTCCTAGTGAATTCTCGTATTTATAATTGTTATGGGTGTATTTTCACCAAGAGTTATCCCCTTTTATATTTCAAAATACCATGGGTAAATACCATGGTTTACAAAACCATGGGTGAATACCATGGGAAAATATAATAAATTAAGAAAGCATGGGTAAATATAATAAATTATGATACCATTGGTAAATACCATGGTTTACAAAATCCATGGGTGAATCCCATGGGTGAGTATCATAATTACTATGGTAAAATTGAAATCATCCTGCAATTAGATTCTTGCTCTAATATTATGATTTATTTTGTTTATTATCATGCACTATCCATGTTTTTAACAACAATTGATAGAAAAATAATTATTAATTGTGGTAATTATTTTCCACCCGGATCAAGAATTCTCTAGGAATCTTAAAACAAGACTCTTGAACAAGGATTTTACAGTGATAATTTTATGATAGTTTGATAAAATTTTGTAACAAATTTATAGTAAGTCTCTCAAACATACCACTACTAGGATTAAGGAAAGTGACAACAAATGTGTAAATGATTTTTGTAGTGGGGTGGTTCTATAGAACATTTGTGGGATTGTTATGCAACAAGTTTGAAAATAGGTTCCATAGCATGATGGTTCTATATCAAATCTATGGGATGGTTCCACAACAATTCTACAAATAGGTTTTATAGAAAGTTTGTGAATAAGTTCCATAGCTCCTTTTTAGGACGGTTCCATAGAAAATCTATGAGATGGTTTTACATGTGATTGTTGATGTGTTTTCATGTCACACATCAAATAGAGTGATTTTGAAACAATGAGTTTTTAGTTATTTGTAATGTTTCATATCTTCTTCACATAAGTCAACCAAGGATGGTTTCTATTTTTGACCACATAGAAGGAAATAAAAGATATCAACAAGAAAGGAATTTCTTATGTTCATCTTCTCATTTGATATCCTTATGTCTTAGCTTCATCTATGCTTTTGTACAGTAAAAAAGAAGGTAATATTCCAAAGATAACAATATTTTCCTTACATATCTCCAATTTTTAACTTTATTTATATTCACATTATTTACCCATTTTCCATTTTCCCAATTACATATTATTTTCATGAAGAATTACCTCACCTCCTCTCCCCATTTTATTTAGCATTTTTCAGACATGCCTTGCACATCATACCCCCACACCCCACTCTTTATTAATGAGTCAATTTTACCTTTTACACCTCAATTTCACATTATATTATTACACATATTAATGTTATCCTAAGTTTTTTTTGGATATATCCTTATGATACATGGAAACCAACTAGACATATCAACGGGTAGCACTTGGAAGGTATTAGTTGGACATATAATATTGGGGAATGACTCAACACAATAACTAGGCAATGAGATGGAAACCAAAAACTAAACTTTGCCTAAGCTACAAAAGGTTTCATGACTCTTTATAATTCACACACAAATATATAAGGAGTAATTTTCTTTATAAATCATTATAAATTCCTATAGTTAATGTGGGTAGAGTAGGCTATATTTTTAAATCAAAACACCAAGGTTCATGTGGAGTAGATAAACATCTATTGAGTTGCCTCATGCAGACCAATGGTAGTTGGATCATGAACTCCCAAAAATCATAACTTGAGTTCCCAAAATTCTATTTGGGAAAAAAAGTGTTTTTAAGGGCTAAATTATATGTATCAACTCAAAAAATTACAAGAAAAGTGTGACCAATTTTGGGCATATCAACAACAAATTTTCTAAAATGATTCATAAAAAAGAGAAATATGGAATATATGAAGTGGGACCCATGTTAGAGAATGAATTTCTAAATTCATATTTTCAAAGTGGATGGCTATTTTGTTAACACAAAGAGTAAAAAACTAACCATCAAGTAGTTGCAAGGATGGAGACAAGATTATTAATGGATAAAATCATAATCAAAAGGTAGTGGTTGAGAGTGAGAGCTTTCATTTCATAGGTTGTTTTTCTACAATTTTGTGGGTGTTATTTTTTGAAGAAATTCCCTTTCTTTCTCCCTAGTCTTTCAACAACCATCCTTGTGAGTTGTCTTATATATTTGTGAAGTGGATCCCAGATCCCTAACTATAGATTCTTTTCTTCTTCTAGGTAACCTCATATTATTCAGTCCATAGTAGCAAAATCCGAGTCCCTTAGGGGCAAACTCCTTTACTGTTTGCACTTAAGTAACAATATTTTGTAAAGTGTTTCAGGAACTTACCATTCAAAACTTAAAGTATGTAAAATCATTCTTTAACTCTTGCACAAAGTTGTTAGCAAGAGTTCATGTCATTTATGGTTTTGAGACTTTTAAATGTGTAATGAAACCCATGAATGTTTTCCTGCGACTCTTTATGATCTCTGAACATATGAAATTAGTTTAGATTTATCTAAATATCTCGCCATTTTTCTACTTTCTTTCTATTGATTTTCTTCAAATGTGTTCTCCTCATAATGTATCATGGAATGAATCATCAAATTATTTATTTATAATATTATTATTTTATTTTTCTCTCGAAATACATAGTCCACTCATAGGCGAATGTTCTAAATTATCATATTTATTTGTTTTCAATTATTTAAAATATTTCAATGAATAAAAGAGGAGTACTTCCTCTATAAAAATGTAAAGGGAATCTTATTAAGGCTCTATGAGGTTGAATTTTTTCCCTTAACATGAAATGAATTCAACATTTTTAGCAACCATACTAGGGAGTGATTCATTTTCAAGAAATCTAATACTTTATTTTAAGGAAAATAAATTATTGAGAAACTAGAAGCTCTCTAGTTCAAGTTTTTGAAAAAAACTGGTAAATTCTAGCCACATAGTTAAAAATAAATTAGGTTCTTGAAAACCTTGTTCAAAAAACATCACATAATCTTCAATAGTATGGAAATTCAAGTAAACATATCTTTTAGTGATTTCTTTAATACTAAGAAACATCCAATACTTGAGAGAATGAGCTCTCTAGTGACTCCATTACTGAATAATTTGATTTTAAAGAAACATGCACCAATTACTCCACAGAAATTTTTTGAATCACATGAACATCTAAATGGAAACTCCAAGCAAGAGTTTCTCTAATATTGTGAAGATAATTTTCATTCCCCATCATTCCCATCAATATTTTTCCAACTTATGGAAAAAGAAGGCCCGCAATGGAATAGCCTAATGTACAAGAAGTCTTCTCATTCTATGAAGAAAGATTCATCCCTTTCCAAACATTTCCATGGAGAAGTTTCCCATGTCCATTGGAGATACTTCATAAATTTTAGAAAATAATTTATTTAATTTTGATAATGCTTGTAATATTTATAATGTGGTGTTGTAGCGGCTACAACCACCCTCCAAAATTTTTCCTTCACTTTGCTTTGGAGCCTCCCTCCTCAAAATCTTAGTAGCTTGTCTTGCACTGCTCAGTTACTTGTGTTTCATTCAAGTTAATATTTAACTTTGTAGCTTTTGTTCACTAACTTGTTTTCCTGACCATCCACAAGCTAACCTCGTGAGTCAGTTTACATCTGTTTCTTTCGCTGTCTTGGAAAACTACGCAATCCTGGAGTACAACCAGTCTTACTCTCAGGAATTGTGCAGAGAAACTTGGTAGTTAGCCCTACTGTCCAAAAATGAGCACAACAGTTTGACAGACAGCCTTGCTCAGAGTTGAAATTGCATCGAACACCCAGACATTAGGCTTCGACTTAGGAATTGTGCAGACCCAGTTAGCAGCTTACCTTTAGGTGGGAAATTGTGCAAAGCACGAGAGGCATCCAAAGCCACTCAACCCAACAATTGTGCAAAGCATTCTTTTAGTTTCTACCTGCTGCATGTGCTCGTAGGTTGCCCAATTCCCACCAGAATTGTGTAATTCTTCCTTATATGCATGGAAAAATTTCCCAAAAAAGGAGAAAGAAAAAAATGAAAAAGCATCCCTATAAAATAGGGATTTATTTTTAGCAAGTGGGAGTTACACTCGAGTTGATTTTAGAAACTTCCCGCCAAGTGTCGCTTTTTCCTTGATTTGTGGCATGCACGTCATAAACCCTAAATCTATGAAATTTATTTAATGGATTCCCTAGAGCTCATTCTTCACATTTGATCTTGGAGGTCCCGCATTTCTAAGGCATATAGTAATATTTGGCATGATCTTAATGGCTTTTTCAGGTAAGTTTTTATTTTCATATGTTTTTTTGCTTTTTTGGTCGCTTTTCTTTCCTTGGCTTGTGTGAGTGTTGTTTTCCTTGTTTTATTAAATGACCGCTGACATTTTAATGTATTTTAACTTGGAAATGTGTTGTTTCAATTTTTTCATTGTATTTCCTTAGTGTTACATGCATCACCTTGTTTCTGCACTAACAGTCATTGTTGCGGCTACTCGCTTCATGAGCTTCATTGTTATTTTGTTTAACTAATTCTTGCAATTGTTTTGATTTCATGCATGTCCATTCACTTAGATTTGCACCAAATTTGCACATGCATTCTTTCCTACTTGTTTTCAAGTTACCCTTGGGCAGATCTGGACTACCTTGGCCTACATCTTGACTTACACAACATGCACTACACATTCCTAGGACTCAAGGCTCTACCTTGGCTTTAGGAGTTGTACGGAGGCTACCTGTCACTGGATTCCTGGCTATGCTCTATGTAGTTCTGGGAGACAGTGCCTAGTCTTGTTTCTAGGATTGCACAATATGTAGTCCCAGACAGCAATCAAGTTGGACTGAACTATGCATTATATATTTCTAGTCCTTAGCAAGACAAGCTGGACTATGCTCTACACAGTTTCAACCAGCAACTAGCTCACTAGAAGCTAGGACTATTGAATGTGCAGTTCTAGCTCACTGTCTCCCTTCCTTGCAGAGTCATAACTGCACAATATTTCCCAACAGTCACCGGGTTTGTTTCTTGAACAATCCTTGAGTTGTTTTATGTTTTTTAGTTGACATTTTTTTTCCATGAGTGTCTCTCTATTCTCCAAGCTCCATAGGGAACAACAACAGTAGGAGCACTGAGCAGTAAACATGCACAAGACAAAGGTAAGAGGAATATTGCCGAGAGTGGAAAGGCAAAGCAAAGCTACAAGTTTAAGGAAGATCCACTTATGAGAAAGTAGCTTTGGAGATTGAGGTGAAGAGATGACAATGCAAAAGGAGAGTAGTGCAAAGAAAGAGGGAAAAGAAAATACTGGAAGAAGCAAAGATAAAGTTGCACGAAGTAGAGAAAAGGCTCAAAGAAGAATAGGAGTTGTGCAGAAGAGAGAAGGGAGTGCAACAAGAATAGGAATAGGAATAGGATGAGTGTGAGGTGCAGATATAGATAAAATTGCATTGATACAGGTTGAATACATAGATCTACCAACAACAGATGATGAACAGGGTGACTGGTCGCGGGAGAACGAACTTGCTTAGCAAGATGAACAGATGGACACGGAGATGGTACAACCAAAAAAGGATCATGACATAGACCTCATGCTAAAAGAAACAAAGGTCACTCCATGGGCTTCACCATCTCAAGCAGTAGACCAAGTCCCAAGTGAACAAGGAGAGACTATTTTCCTTGAGGATGATTTGGGAACATATGTGTACAACATAGGCTTTGATGATTCATGACACAAGGTTGTACAGGCGCACAGAGTGCACACCTCGGATGATCATACATCTCCTGTACACTTTGAAGAATGGGTGATTATGTCTGATGTGTGAATACATCCAACTATCTTGGATGATGCTATGAAGGCTTATGTCAAAGCCACAAGATCAAGAATGAATTTTTTGATAGTAGAACATGAGAACATGGCTAAGGACTTGCAAGCAGCCAAGTAGAGGGAAGAAAAATCAATAGGATCTGGAAGAGAAGAAATGAAGAAAGTGATACTCGCTGAAGTATCGACTCTTGAGACAGCTGTGTAGAGATCGTATGATAGGCTCGTCACCATGCAGAAGGTAGTTATACATCTACATGGCTTTCCACAACATTGCATCAAGATTGCACACATGGTAACAAACATACATGCCACTCTTGATGACATACAAACATGGAAAATGAGGTACAAGGGAGCCTTGCTTTACTTGCACAAGATGATAAAGCCATAAGCAGAGTTGGACAAAGCACACATCTCGAGTCAGATCTGGAACTATGATGCACGCATCCCCTTAAGCCTGATGTGAAGACATATAAACAAAGACCTTATAGGTTGAATCTGAAGTATAAGGAAAAATTCAAAGTAGAACTCGATAAGATGCTAGCAAGAGGAATTATTGAACTTGTAGAAGAAATAGAATGGGTAAGTCCTATCGTGGTGTAAGAGAAGAATACTCAAGGAGAAATTAGGATCTATGTTGATCTAAGAAATTTGAATGATACATGTTTCCATGATCCCTTCCCTACCCCTTTCGTAGACGAAGTGCTAGAAAATGTAGGATGTTAGGAAGCTTACTCATTTACAGATGGATTTTCAGGTTATCATCAGATTAGGATTGCACCTGAAGATCAACATAAGACCACATTTTCTATAGAATGGGGCTCATATCAATATACAATAATGCCTTTTGGATTGAAAAATTCCCCTGCTATATTTCCTAGGGTGGTGGTCGCAGATTTGAAAGAATACATCCACAAGTTTTTAGAGGTATATTTTGATGAATGGAAAGTATTTGGAATGTTTAGAAAACATGTTGGAAGTTTAAGACTTATGCTTGATACATGTAAACAATATCATATCTCTTTGAACATAAAGAATTGCATATTTTGTGTATGTTTCAGCATATTGTTGGGACATGTTGTTTATAAGCACGGACTAATGGTGGAACCTTCTAATATTTCTATCGTTGTGAACTTGCCCCCACCTAAGACAATAAGACAGCTTCACACTACGTTGGGACATACTCGGTATTACAGGAAGTTCATCAAGGGGTATGCCCAAATTATTGTGCTTATGGAGAAATTGTTGAAAGAGGATATAAATTTTCAGTGGGATGAAGAATGTCAGAAGAGCCTCAACATATTGAAAGAAAAAATGGTAACTACACCTATACTAGTGTTCCCTGATTGGAATAAGGAATTCCATGTCCATGTGGATGCCTCTTATATAGCTTTCAGAGTAGTACTGGCACAACCTAGTGCAGGAGAGATTGATTATCCTATAGCTTTTGCAAGTAGAAATTTATCCAAAGAAGAAAAGAATTACACAACTACAGAAAGAGAAGGATTGGATATGGTATATGATTTGCAGAAGTTTAGACACTATTTGTTGGGGTCACACTTTAAAATATTTACAGATCATTCCACACTGAAGTATTTGGTTAATAAGTCCTTCTTAGGAGGGAAGATCTGTAGATGGTTACTGTTATTCTAGGAATATGACTTTGATATCATTGTTAAACTAGGGAGACTGATTGCAGGACCTGACCATCTATCAATATTGGAAACATGGGAAGAACCAACCATCATAGAGGATAATCTCCCTGATGTGCAGTTATTTAAAATTAGAGTTACATATGACCATTTCACAAATATCATTAAGTTTTTTAGCACATGAATGCCTCCTTCAGAGTACACTACGCAACAAAAGAAATAATTAGTGTTTAAGGAAGTAGAATTTTCATTAATAGAAGGAAATTTATATAATATGGGGCCAGTGGAGATATTGTGCATATATGTTCTTGAACATGAAAGACAAATTATTCTAGAAAAGGCTCATCGGGGCACAACTGGTGGTCACTATGTAAGAAAAGCTATTGTGTATAATATTTTGAGAGTAGGATTGTGGTGGCCTACACTACACAAAGATGCAAAGGAATACTGCTGAGCATGTGATGTGTGTCAGACTGTTGCGATAGGGCCCCCAGGGAAAATTTTGGGAAAAAAAATTGTTATTATAGTAAATTCTCTACATTTTGAGGAGCAGAGTGTGAAGGTTGATAGGAGTCAAAGGGGATTTAGGAACATCAATCCCCTTAGTTTATTTAGGAGTTAAGTTGTTTTGTGACCCACCCATGGTTCGCAGACCATGGTATTATAATAGAAAATTCTATAAAAATGAGTCATAGAGAGTCATAAGAAGTCAGTTAATCAAGCAGCGAATGATCTAAGTAAGAGAAGTTTGTTTACTGTACTTAGGTGAAGGGGAAGGCTCTTGCAACTGTGTGCGCAGAGACCCTTGCAAGTTCGCAACTGAGTGTGCAGGCCCCTGCAGCTGTGTGCGCAGTGTAAAAAGAGTCTGTAATAGAAGATCTAAGAATAATAAAGGCTATTTTGAAGCATTATCTGTGTATTTTTGTGTTATACATTACTTTTGAATTTATTGTATGATTCGCTTTGTTTACTGCAATTATCCTGAGAAGTAATTAATAAATGTGTGAAAGCGGTGGATCTGTTTAATTACTTGATGTTATGAATGTTTAGAATAGTTAGCATAGAGTTTGGATCAGTTAATTGTAAGTTACTATAATTTCTAGGTTTTAAGGATTAGGACTTGCAAAAGTTGGAATAAAGCTCTAGAAGTAACAAAAACACATCACATAGTCCTTTGGATGCAGAAACCTAGTTCTGGCATCCCCCAATACTGCCTCGGGTGAGACTGTAACCTGCGCTACGTAGGTTGTTTCCGAAAGGGTGGTAGTGTAGGGTTTTTCTTGTTAGCGCAAATATCTCTAAACCTAGGTCCAAGCCCCCTCAAGCCAACAGATGGTTTCGTTGCCTAGACTGGGATTTATTTAAGGAAGATGTGATGAGAAATAAGTAGATATTGACTAAGAAAGAGATCAAAAAGTGAATCAATTGGAAGTTGCACGAGTTTGCAGCCCAAGAAAACAGGTATATGTGCCTATCGAAATATGAGTTGTTGAATAGATACCTGTATACAAAAGAACATGAAATTTTATTCTGCTATTTTTTGTGCAAGTTATAGGAATGGTTGTCTAAATTGGGGAATGATCAAGGTATGTGGAAGTTGGATAACCCTATTGTTTGGACTCCAGAGCTAGTGGGGCATCTAGAAGTGTCAGAAAACAAGATCGCGAGGGATATCGATTATTGCATCGATAGTAATTTGGGTGGATTCATTACAGAGTTTTCAATAGATACATACATCTATCAGTTATAGCAAAGCTAAACTCCGATTCTTCAAAGGTCCAAGAGGTAAGTATCTGAAGTCCTTGAAAACCTTAATTAAAATGCTCTTATGTGAGAAAAGGGTTATGCCATTCAATTAATGTTTAGTCGAGATTTGAAGGGAGCTACGCGAAGTGGAAAGCCATTTAGAAGAAATCTAGATTCAGGTGTTGAATACAGTCCTTTGTTGGGAACGTTTGATAGTGATGAAGAAAGTAATAGTTTGAAGATGCCTCAAGGTGCACCGTCTATGGTAAATTAGGGTATCACAAGAATACCACATCCATCTACTCCACCTTTGCCTTCACCTCCACCTCACACACCTACACCTAAGCCTCCGCCTCCACCTCCACCTCCACCTCCACTATTCAAGATGACGAATGCTATGAAGATGCCCATATTCAAGAATCTGGGGACATAAAACCCTGAACAATTTTGGTTTGTAGTAGATGTTGTGTGGAAGTCACAGCAGATAACAGATGATGAGTTGAAGCAAGCACATCTGGTCACAACATTGCAAGGTAGAGCACTGAGATGGTATATTAAGTACTGTTCAACTCATCCAGCTACATTGTTGAAGGATAGGAAGGATGCACTAAATAATGAATTCAATAAGCCTAAATCGCAAGCCCAGTCAGTAATAGAGGTCAAATAAATCCAACAGAAGGTCAATGAGACTACGTGCGATTTTGATCAAAGGTTGAAATGTTTGCTACAGAAGGCTAATATAAAGATCACAGATGAACAACACAAGGATTGGTATATTGCCTTGATATTACCCCATTTGAGATTGCCACTGTCACAATAGAAGATTAGAATGCAAGCTAAGGCACTAGAGGTTACTATGAAATTAGAAGCCTCGCCTATTCAAGATACGAATCTGGGAGTGCAACAGATTCAGTTACAGTTGGCTAGCCTGCATATGGAGTTTCAAAGTATCAAAAATGAAAAATAAGTCTAGACTAAGGTCTGTATTGACGTATGGTGTTTAAAATGTAAAGGCCATGGTCACGATAAGGATCATTGTCTAGTGTATCTAAATTATCTAGTTGGGGGAGGTCTTGTTCCCCTGAAGCCGGAAAATACCACGGAGACAGGTATAGGTGTGGTACCATGGTGTGCTATATGTCAGATTACGGAAAAAAAAAATAGACAATTGTCATTTGTTATAGAAGTTTGTGTAGACTCCCCAACAATTGTTTTGCAACTTTTTCAAATTGTCAGTCATGACGAGTGAAATTGCCGAAGTTATGAATTGATGATGGAAAAAACACCAACATATATAGTACAGATGGAGGCACATCCTTAGCAGGATCAAGGCACAACTACAACACGCGGAAGATTATAGTGATGAGGAAGATGACAAGCAAGACGAGCTGGAAGAGGCCGAGGCCAGATCATTTGTTACAATTATGGAGAACAAGGTCACTTTGTGTGAGATTGTCATAATCTATCATAATCCATCGCACCCCTCATGTCAATATCATTGAAAACTTGATCATGTCATAGAATATTGTTCCGTGCTCATTACGAAAATGCAAGAAAAGAATACCCAGACTCAACAACCTACTCAGAACATCCAGATGATGAGATCGGAACCGCGCAAAGATGAACCTAGTGTTAATATTGTTACGTGGAGTGGTATAGCTACAGGGGAGGATAAAGGGAAACAACCAGAGGAGAGCATATGGGTAGGTAAGGCTACTGACAAGGATTTCGGATTCAACTTAAATAAGGCAAAGGAAACATTTATGGAGGAGAAGAGGAGCTTCACAGACACTGGAGCTTCTACATCGAAGGTTCAGAGTACACGAATGGAGAAGCCTTCATAAATTAGTACTGCGCAATAAACAATCCTTCATTGCTGACATCCTTCTTACATACTTGCATGAAGCTCCTAAGGGATAAAAAAGGAGTAGAGGGACTGCAAGAATTGATAGATAACTACAATAGCAAGGACAAGCCACTGCCAGAACAATGTGCAGTGCATAAGGTGAACAAAGGTAAGAAACGGACTGGTCATGAAATGTGATTGACTGTCAAGATTAGAGAATTTGAAATCGACCAGGTAATCCATGATCTGGGATCTGATGCCAATGTTTTGCTAAAGAAAACCTGGGAAAGAACGGGAAGACCAACACTACAGTGGTCCCCAATCCAGCTAAGAATGGTGAATCAACAAAAGATTATTCCTATGGGGTGCCTACATGGAGTGACCTTGGATATTGAAGGGGCACGTGACATAAGTAATTTTGAAGTGATCAAAATAGTGAATGAAAGTAATCCATACCTGGCGCTACTTGGAATTGATTAGGCATTTGATATAAACACAATCAGCAATCTCAAGGAGCACAACATGACATTTGAGAAGAAGGAACTAAGGGTTATTATTCCATTGGAGCTGTCCAAGGGTGTGCAATATACTTAACCAATCCAAGATTATTATGAGGAGAAAAATATTGAGAAAATATATGAGCTTATTGCACGAGACAAGGATCAGATCAACCCTATGGTGGATGGGTGAATTACTTGGGAGAAGGACAACTCCTGTAACTTAGATTCATATGAGGAGCTTGATCACTGACAGAACAAACTGTATGAGGTATCATTGCTACGATGCAACAAGTTTACTAAGTCACTCCAATGTATATCCACTGAGGTATGCAACTTACCGTATTATGATGGTTTAGAAGATGTCAATTTATTTCTAGATAGATTTGAACGGGATGTACCGAAGGAACATCATTTCCAATCATTAAACATTGTGCTGAGAGCTACACCTGCTAGATGGTGGGGTACGCATAAGAACAACTTTGGAGACTAGAAGGAATATCGACGAATGATAAAACTGTGGTTTGGGTATGCCAATACCCGCATTACAAAGAAATATATAACAAAGGATGATCCATGTGAGAATTTGGCTTGATGGATGAAAGCATGAGGAGAAGAACCACATCCAGAATGAGTTGACATGTAAGGCCCTACCCTAGGGTCTTCTAACAGATCTATTTTCTCCGAAATTTAAATGTAATAAGAGGCAATAATTTACTTTCTTACAAGACTTTTAAACAATGAAAATTTTACCATTTACATTCTAATCCCTATAGCTTATAATGAACATTTCATTTGAATCATTTACTTGACTAATCTATGCATAGAGGAATACATGTGTCGGTGGCTGGTGAAGATGCCCTTGAGCTGTTGCTCCTGCTGAAACACTCCTCTTGACTAACCCAACTAGATTTACCTCCCAGCCAACTAGGAAATAATTCCTAGCCCAGGAAACCTCCACAGGTTCCCTAGCCCTCTGAGCCCAAGTCTAACCAAATGTAGTGTGTCCAAAATGAGTAAACCAGACCAAGATAAACAATATTTCCCTCCTCTCAACTAACCCAAGAAACCTCCACAGGTTCCTTAGGTCTCCGAAAATCATAGCAATCCTAAAATCACAGCCAACCCAAATCACAACCATCCCCAAAATCAAGCAAGACCCCATATGCCATTTTCTCCCTTCCTCCGTCCCTTTTATACCCTCCCTCTCTTCTCCACCTCAACCACCTCTCATTAATTTCATTAACTTCTCCTCCATCCTTACAATTGAATTATCTTCTCCGAAGTAAATCTGGGAGTACATTTGGAAATGTGATGTGAATATAAAATTGGGAAAATTAAATGGAGAGGACCATTTCTTCTCCCTAGTAAATGTGAGAGTACATTTGGGAATGTGAGATGTAATTAAATGGGAGGACCACGTCTTCTCTTAAGTAAATGTGAGAGTACATTTAGGAATGTGAGATGAATATATATATAATTTGAAATAGTGGAAGGAGACCATATCCTACCTAAGATTCAATTTGAGAAGGCAAGTTGGGAATTTGAATAAAATAGAAATAATGAATTTTATATTAAATTCATAGTTTCCAAAATGAAGGTATTAACCAATATTTCTCAATATTTTCAGGTAATGTAAACATTAATAGAATTTTCATGATAAGATTTAAGTGGGGCATTACATAGACCCCTCCTTCAAAAAACTTCATCCCAAAGTTAGAATGGAAAGATACAAGGAGTTCGAAATGAGAAATAAATAAATGAATGGAATATGACTAGACAAATGAGAAATAAATAAATGAATGGAATAATTGCCTTTGCCCTGCTGGTATTAGTATTTCCCTTCTAAATGGCACTGCATTTCTAAAGATGCCTACTCCTTTCACAAGTGGCCAGTGACCACAAAAGTTGCGAAGAAAGTTGAAGGTCTTTTTATCCAAAACTAGAGACACATTATTTTTCACGACATTTTTATTCAACACTAGAATAATGGTAAAAGTGTATTCTAATATTTTCACTGGTCTTTTATTGACTAAATAAGCTTCCATTGTAAAATCACAAATTCTCTACGAATTGATCTTCTCATTTAATTTAGGATCATTAAAAACAACTATCACAGTAAGCCTTACACAAGTCCATGGTATTCAATCTATGTTTTCAACAGAAAATTCTACCACTCATAGAATAATCATTAACGTGACATATAGGATATTTCAACACATCCTAATTTGAATTCCCATGCTTCATAGTCATTTACTTCTCAAACTAGAGATTTGTTATTATGACTTCCTCCATGAAGAAAGACAAATATACTATTTGAAAGATAATCCTACTATCCAAATGGAAAATCTACTGTATATCAAAGAAGAATAATGATAATCTTCTATCAATAGAATTAAAATCCACCCTCGTATGTAAAATATAACTGACTACATTCTTTAGATTGGGACACATTTTGGGTATAAATTACTGGCTCAAAAACTGCAATTTTCAGTGCAAATATTGTTCACACCATCCATATATTTAATAGACGCTGAGGTTGGCAACAAACAAGACCTCAGGTACAGACTAGTGAGAACAAAACTTCAGTTTTCAATGTAAATATAGTTCACATCATTCTTCAATCAGAATTCTAAGACCATTACAGAGTTTGTTCAAAACGTTCAACTGACACATCCTTCAGCCAAATTTAATCATTGTGATGTGGCAGGCTTAACTATACAATTAATGAACTTGGGAAGCATGTTGAAATAGAATAGCTACATCTTCACAAACCAATCATCATAGCTTGACCATAGATCTCTCTGAATGTCGAGAAAGTGACCTTGCCCATAACCATCGATCTATCTGCAACCTGCTAAGTTTCCTGTCATTAATTATTTGGTTCATGTGCCAAAGTCATCCAATGATAATCATATAGTTTCCATGCATCTTCTTAGATAACAGAGATATAATGAATCATCAGAGTCATTGGATCAACATCCTTCATGGATCTGCTCATTTTAAGATGAGACAATATCATGGTACAATTGTATCAACAAACTTCCAATCACCAAATCCCAACAATACGCATGCACGGGAACTCTCTCTCACATGCTTTTCCTATTTAACTTCTAAGAAATAATATATTCAACTGACAACATCAATAGTAGTATCATACCTACATCAATAGTACCCTTATATTACTAATAGCACAAGTACTTCTAACTATTTGAAGATCCTAAGAGACTATGATCAGAATTTTGCCTTGGAATGATCTGCTCTATTCCTTTTGCTTCGAGTTTGATTATGCTAAAGTGTCTTATGCAACACTGGTTCAGAGTTCTAGCCTTATTAGCACTATTCCTAACATTTTCTACCACAATCTAGATGGTCCAAAGAGAACCTAAGAAATAGATCAATTCAAGTTATGCCAAGTTACTTCTTAGCCACAAGTTTAAACTTTAGAACATTTTATCATAGGCTAGATCATTGGTTAAAACATTGTTGGTGCTCTGTTTAAGCATTGTGTGCATTTTACCTGCCTACCAACACCTCATTTCTGATTGTTGGGTTATAGTTTGCCATGTAAACTGCTACAACTAAATTTCTCCCTGAACGCAGAGCTGGTCAACATACAACATTAATTATTCATTTATGGCCTTGTAGGTCCACTATATGGGTTTGAATGTAGTGCAATAGCATGGTACAGGCTACAACCATATATTCTCAAGGCAGTGCACTTTGGCATACTTTATAGCCACTACATGCTAATGTAAATATTTTATAACAGTCTTGCAATTGGGAAATATTGACTAGAAGGAAAGCGACTTTATACAACCATTAAAAATTTTGTTTATAAATGCATACAGGTTGTTCTTTTGTGCTTTGTTGATTAACTACAGCCTGTGTACATTGATCAATTAACTACAGCCTTCACTCTCCAAACACATGGAGACAATTTAGTTAGCATGATATATTTATAAATGACTAATTGCACCCTTGATTACAGTGATGTCAATGAGAAGCTGTATCAGTAATTGTTATTTTGCTTGAAAATATGCATATATGATTTTAATGAGCAAAGAAATGGTCAAATGAAGTATTGTGTTTGCACATTCAAACACAAAGAGGGAATTTTTTATTTTTATCTCAACAGAATACTAAAGAAGATAGCAAGGAGAATTGTTTAGGATGGGCTGCTCGAGATCCATCAGGTGTTTTGTCACATTACCAATTTAACCGAAGGTAGGCATTATTTTTTTAAAATCTTCTTGTAGTTATATGGTTGATTGAATTTTAATATAGAAACTGCACTTCATTCTCATCTTACAAGAAAAGGACATAATAGCATTTGCATTTATAACAATTGTCCATCATAATTTCAGCTGCAAATTATGTAAAATATTTATGCACGTGATTACAAATCAACATTAAAACAGAAAACAAAAGGAATCAGCCTAGGAAAAGGATTATGTTGGATTATTGTGATGAGCCTATTGGTATATGAGTTTATGGAACAGTTTAATAGTGACCAGAAGATGAACATCTAGTGTACTATATTGTC
Organism: Pinus taeda; assembly: GCA_000404065.3. Lineage (NCBI taxonomy): Eukaryota > Viridiplantae > Streptophyta > Pinopsida > Pinales > Pinaceae > Pinus > Pinus taeda. The sequence goes on along the minus strand of APFE030109929.1, from coordinate 24,196 downwards.
TCTGCTGTTAGTACTTGGGACAATGTTGAGGAAGACACTCGTGATGAAGACAACACTAATGCAGATTATAGGTTTTCACATAGGTGATTTTCTTTATAGAATCTTTTCATAATGGCTTAATGAAGATTGAAATTTAAGCATGGTCTAAAGACCATACAACTTATCCACTAGATTCACTCATGGATCTTCTAGAAGTAATGAACTTATAATGATGATTGTTATAAGTCAGATTAAGAGGGCTTCTAAGATAGAAATCAAGGGATTTCAATGGAGGAAGTTCAATTTGTAAATCTTGAAAGAATATTGCAGTTATAAGAAATTTAAACTGCTTGGGAGGAAATTTGATCATGTAGAAAGCTTTATGGGCCAGGAGTTCATACTGGTTCTTATTAAATAAAACAAAGAAGAGATCGATTTTCTATAACTGGTAGAGGTATCATCTGAAGATGCTATAAAGGTCTAATTTCCAAGATTTTTACTTGGTACCCACTTAAGTTGTGGAGTAACTGATATGATTCCAGTCATAGCAATGCAAAGATACTTACCTACATGTAAAAACAAGAGAAACCAAGACAGGGAAAATCAAAGTATGCATGCAAGGATTTAATGTTGGAGAAATCTCAACCTCTTGTACTGGTATACGATGATGTAATTAAGGATGATAACATGGAAATAAAAGTTGGAAGTCTTTATGGGAAGTTATTAGAGAACAAGCTTCTTGTTTTAGACAATCTTCTTTTGAAGAATCATCATTTTCTCAGACCGTAGAAAACCTTTTTGCATTATCATTTTTGGTGAAGGATGGCAATGTTGAACTAACCATTAGTGGAAATGGTGAACATTTGATTGTTCCTAATATTTCTCCAAAAATTGAAGATAGGTCAAGAGGTGTACATGATACATAGTTTGCCATTTGTATTGATTATTCAGAGTGGAAGAGGTTTCAGTGGGAGAGAAGGGATCCTACAAATACAAGATTGTTGTTAGATCTGAATTTAGATCCAAAGAATGAATTTCAAGATATGAAAGGCAATATTTAGGTAACTTGGGGAATGGAGAAGTAAGCATGGTTGATGTTGTGAATCTTGAAGATTTGGATATCTTGATCATGTTAAATTTAGTACAGCTGAACATTAAGGTAGCTGGTAGTTTAATTTCCCCTCTATGATAGGTTTGGAAGTGGAAGGGTTTCTAATCTAGTTTTCTTATTTTTGTATATATAAACATGTCAATAATTTGAAGGGTTTATAGTCCAGATATTCTATTTTGTATGTATAAATATGTTTAATATATAGGATACAAATTGTTTACAAGTTTCATGATATATAATTGGATTTTCTGATTAAGTCATGTTTGCTTAATTTTCTTTACTCTAGTATTAGAGTGATAGAACTTGCGTCTTTGAAGGATTTTCTTCCCTGTATATTTTGATTTGATTTTCATATTGTAAGTCAATCATTTGAAAATTGCCCTCAATAAATGATTATCCTCAGATAATTGTCTTGGTCTTATAGGAAATTTATTTTATAGCGATATTTTTAAATATTAAAATATTTATTAGTTTCATCTTCCAAAATTGTTTGAATTACGATTTAAAAGCCGTTGCAAGAACATAAAACTTATACAAATTCCTATTCACAGTACCAATCTTAGAATGGAAGTCTCCTTTTGCATATCGGTTCTCCAGGAGATCAACAATGCTTCACGACTTCATCGGAAGATGAAGGCAATTAAACCCCACAACAAGTTTGAGTGCAAGGAGTCAAGGCTTAGAAGACTCAATCCCTCAGCACTGATACTATGTTTTTGTGCCTTATTAAAGCCTCACTATTGCCATGGGTTCCTTACAACATTTCGCTAACTTTAGTTGTGGATAAAATTACCTACGGATTAAGATGGTCTCATTGTATAATGGCTTGTAGCTTTTATAAAGATGGTCTCATTGTATAATGGCTTGTAGCTTTTATAATTTGCATCATGCAAGATTAACAGAAAAGATGAACCTATTGTAACATGTACTAGTGTATTTTTATCACAATGTTACCAATTATAATGCTATATTCAGGGCAATCATTTTCTTGAAGCAACATGAAAACCTCTGAAGTAATGTCCTTGTTAGTTGTCAGCTAACAATCCTTAAGTTTGCATCTCTTCTATGGAGAATGTTAGGTCATCAATGATAGATACGAGTATGCATGCTATGATAATGTGTAGAATAGAAGGGTCACAAATGAATATGAAACTTCACACACATGCTGTTGGGAGAGGATATACCTTTGGAATCATAAACGTTAACTATAAACTGCATCTATATTTCAACTTGGAACCCTTAATTAGTACAATATAAGGTATTCTAAGTAGGATTGGTAGGTAACGAGAGTTAAGGAATCAAATGAACAATGAAAAGCATCAAGTGAGGGTAGTCGATGCAAAATATAGAGTATGTATTTCTTTTGACGTATAACCATGAAATTCTAATACTAGGTACATTGGCACTGGCAACTACAATAGTTATATAACATTTTGCATCCAATTTATATTTATTATTTTACATGGCATGTTATTCTCCCTAAAAGAAGATCACAAGAAGCATCATAGTTTTTTTTTTCCAATGACAACACGACTTGTCTAAACATAGAGCAATGTCAACCCAGCCTAAAACGTCTGTGTTTTCATTTTGTTTCTGTCTTTTCTCCATTACAAGAGTGCTCTTTTAAAAATCCAAAAGGAAGGTGTAATGCTCTCTACTGAACAAAGATTTCAAATGAATCTGTATCTTTGCATTCAAATTACAAAAATAAGGGGTTTACTAGATATCAACGAGGGATTTTCTTGATAGCATCAGCAAACAGAGTCACAAATTTTTTATCAAGGAATGTTATTATATTGAAGCTTGATCAAAGGAGATTATTCCCTCCAAGAGGCCTATGAATATTGCTCTATGTTTTGGACTTATCAACACAAGGGTTATAATCTACAGGGATATCTCATTGTCTCTTGTATTTGCTTCTCTGCACTTACAATTATCAAAATCTTGTTCATGTTATGTTGTTTCTACTGGATTAGAAAGATAATATTGCATTTCATACATCTCAATTTTTCATTGACAAAGAGTAAAGTGAACTCACTGTAATTGCCACTGCCAAGCAACCTATCAAGTACCAAGCCAATTACCAAATTAGACTGCAATCTAGTCCCCAATAGAATAAATCTTGATTTAGAAGTAGAATTCCACATGTTGAAATTTTTGAAATGGCGACTCAAGCACAAAATAGAATAGAGTATGAACAAAATTTTCCGGGCTAGAAATTTTTCATATTCTAGCACATTGACGAAAGCATTGATCAACATGCCTCTTTCCCCTCTAGCTCCTCCACTGATAAATCACGTCAGATTCTCTTCAGCTGGTTAGACTAAACTAATAGTGTAGCCAAAGTTTCATGTGCATTTTTGGAGGGCCAACAAGGGCTTAAGGCAGGTGGCTTGCATATGGGCTGGATCATATGTGAAAATACTACAAATGCTACCAATTATACTTTAACACAAGTGGCTTATATTTTTAAGTAAGTAGCACTAACAAAATGCATGCTGGGGGCGACAAACGCTCTGTTTAAACAAAGATGAATGTGTAAGTAGAAGACATCTATCAACCCAATCTTCTACACATTTTCTCACAATTGTAAATAAAAGAAGAAAAAAACTTATAGCAGATTTATGTAAATGACCAATACATATCGGAAAACCACAGATTGCATATAAATTCCAGGCTAAAACCTCACATAAACAAAGTTTCTTCAAATTGGTGATCAAAATTGCCGAGTCAACAACAGAAACCCTCCTATTAAGAATTGCAGATTGTGCAGTACTATTGCTTATACTTTAGCATAAGTAGCTCTAAAAATGCCTCCCAAGGCACAAGCATCCTTTTTAACAAAGGATAGAGAAATGATTGGCATTGTAGCTCGAAGCCCATAGATGCTCCCTTAAGACTTTAAGTTCTAATCATTAACTACCTTCAAGAGGGAAGTGATTTCATACACTTTATTGAAACATGTGACCAACCGGACTAACTTAATGGCCATGACCAGCCTAACTTATGTACCATGACACCCTCTACTAAATAGCATCTCACTCTCAAGAAAAAAACCACATGAAGTAACAAGAATCAATCCTTACTGAGAACGTAGTAGAGCCCCACTTTCATTGACGTGCCTGGTCTCTCATGGCTCAAAGATAAAGAGAGTAAGAAGTAGAAAGGTATCACTTTCATCTTTCTCCACAACATATGACAGAGGCAGTTCAAAGAAACTAAATATTTACAACAAATTCACATATATCACCATTACAATAACATAAACCCTCAGATTGTGTATAATATATAGGCTAACACCTTAAACAAAGAACATTTCGTCAAATTTACACTCAAAATGGCAATCCAACAACAAAAAACTTAAAATTTAGCAACTACAAGCCACTAGACACTTAATTCTTGTGAAATTTAAACTCAAAACAGCAATCTGACAATAGAAACCCTCAAACTCCATCAAATATATAGATTACAACACCCTATGAAGTCAATTTTCATCAAATTTAAACCTAAAATCGCCATTCGAACTCCATATGGAGCCCTTCCCTTCCAATTTACACAAATAATGAAAATTTCGCCTATCAAGTAATGGCCCGGTCAAACTGTCCAAAATCGACGAAAAATGATATTATCCACAGAAATAGAAAACACAAAATAACAAAAAATACAACTTCTCTTCTTCCATGAAAAACAATCAAAGGACTGAGAACAATCTTTTGTCATTCGCCAACATTAAGTTTCCACCAAATTACGCTCTAAAGATTTCAATTTCCAGGCATTTGTGGCCAAGTTTAAGCACTTGGCGGTGGTAAAATAAGATCATAGAAGACAGGAAGCTCAACTTACCTTTGACCACCTCTGCTAGACTTTGTTGGTCCCTCTATGAACCGCAATTGCCCAGATTTATCTTGCAGAGAGTCTAATCCGTATGTTGTTCTCAGATAATTGGCTAGTGCAAAAAAATCAATTATAAAACAGAGAAACTCCTCAGACTAGCTATCAGATTGGTGGAGGAAATGACAGAGTCAAACTAAATGCGAATGGAATACGGACTCCTCGCATAAGTAAAGGCCAGTAGCCATGGGTGGGGATTCACATCAAACGACAAGGAAACTTGAGGAAGTATAAATTGTGGGTTTAGTGGGCTTTGGGTCCAGATTTTGAACCAAAGCTTTGATACCATGTGTAAGGCCCTACCTTGGGGTCTTGTAACAGATCTATTTTCCAATGGGTGCTAAAATTCTCCTAAGAAACTAATCTATATAGACATGGTCTTCGAAGGGTGGGGCACAACATGTGCTCCTCCTTCGATGCCACTCTTTAACATGGTCGGAAAGGTGAGTGGCGAAGGACTGACGAAATGAAGTCAATAGCTCCATACTAGTGTCATAACGGATAGGTAACTGGAAATATGAGAGGATTGCTTTAGCAAGCATAGCGAAAACAGAATGAGATTCCTGGGTGTGTGTGAGATGTTTAAGAACTCATGTGGGGGTGGCCCTTCTACTTCGACTACTAGTTCAGGTTCTTGTGGATCAACTCTTACCTCTTCTTCCTGGGGAACCTCTGCCTTAACTATTGTTTCTTGTGTAGCAACAACATCGTCAACGGGTTTTTGTGTTACATTTCTATGTCAAACACAGTGGGATGCTCCGTTTTAGCTGCTAGTTCTTGTGAAATAGTAGCGTCGTCAATGGGTTCTGTTAGAGCTCCAAGAAACTCTCCTAGGTTGTAGCTCGGAGATGCCTGGTAACATATAAATTAAATTATTTTTTGCAGAAGTTTATTGGAAGGTATGATGTTTTGGTTCAAGCTAGATAACCACTTTTACTCTGTTTTCACTCCAGACATGCATGAACACCCTTAGACTACAAGGCTTTAGACCACCAATGCTCAAAAATTTAGGAATTGGGTGAATATGGAGAATACTGACCAGAATAGTAGATACACACAAACATGGGTCTAGTATTTTTGCATGGTTTTTGAAGGATAGGGTGGTGTTTCAATTGTGGTATCCACCTCATCTTAGGTGCATTTCTCTTGAACCTCACATATAGGGGTAGGTATCTTACTGCCATATTTTTTGTATCATTGATTGTCACTGCCATCTTCATTGTGCCTTAGGTCTGACCCCATCAAGTTGCAATATTAACCTGCCTCATTTTTCATGTCATAACTTGGTAGTAGAGTCATTCCTAATAATGATATGGTTTTAGGTTTTCCTTGGTATCATCAACCTTTAGGAATTTCGTAGTTCAAGTCTCTATGGCATGGCCCCATCATGGTGCACCAAATGTTACCCACAAAAAACCATGAGTTCATGTACGAGAATCTGTGACATGTTCCCAATAGTGGGAACAACTTGGCATGGCCTACTAGATTGTGTTACACCTTGTATATATGCATTTTAGTTTTGTATATATGTATGTATGTGTTTGTGTGTGTGTGTGTGTGTGTGTGTGTGTGTGTATATATTTCATTATGTGATTTAAACATGGATCTAGTATTTTTGCATGGTTTTTGAAGGATAGGGTGGTGTTTTAATTGCGGCATCCACCTCATCTTAGGTGCATTTCTCTTGAACCTGACATATAGGGGTAGGCATCTTATTGATATATTTTTTTCATCATTGATTGTCATTGCCATCCTCATTGTACCTTAGGTCCGACCCCATCAAGTTGCAATATTAACCTGCCTCTTTTTTCATGTCATAACTTGGTAGTAGAGTTTTCATATACATGGATACCATAGGTTAGCACCTCTGTTATGTGTTGGTGTTCACACAGTTTTATTTTCCTCTTTTGGAATCCCTCATTTTGACCTACCATGACTTAGAATCTAAGCCTTATTTCCTCTTCTTCATCATCTCTTGCCCTTATCCTAGGAGGATTCCACACTTTTATCTTTTCTAAAATAATTACCATATGGATGACACATTAAGAACAAGAAAAACCACTTTATAATTACGAAAAAATAACAAAAAAAATCTTTAAGCTAGAGGAAACGTTAAAGTCACAAAACAAAATTAATTACCATATGGATGACACAATAAGAACAAGCAAAACCACTTTCTATTTATGAAAAAAATACAAAATAATTCTTTAAACCTAAGGAAACATTAGTGCAAGTAGCTCAACAGTAAAATTACTATGTAAATGTGTGGTTTGATTTATTAGTTAACTCATGATATAGTCCAATATATGCAATATTTCATGGTGTACTTAAAACTATAATGAACAACAACATCCATTTATTAAGAACATGAAGTGTTTCAATATCAACATAGTCTTTTATGATAAATGGTTAAAAAGGTTCATAATGTGGCAAACATTTTGAATTTTAGTTTTAATCCAAGTATACTATGGAAAATCTAAGAGAATGTTTTTCATTTTCAACCCTCTTGTGTCACAAGGATGATAGTCTTTCATCCCAATGGGTTTTGTGAATTTGCCAACAAATAGTTTCACTATAGAGGTGTGTAACTTATTTTATTCTTGATTTGTATGCTTACAAGAGTTTAACATCAAACAACATATATAGAGAGAAAGAGAAAGAGTGAAAGAATTTTTATTTCATTAATAGGTACTTTCTATTTCAAGATATGACAAAGATTTGTAATTTTAACATTTTAAAAAATATTAATAATAAAAATATTGCAATATACTCATATACATCCATATAGATTGATATATAAAAATATTAATAAGACACACACAAAGAGAGAGACACTATTTTATAGTGTCTAATGTTCCTCTTCTCAAGCTTTGCACTCAGAAAGAGGTTTGCATTACTTAAATGTAATGTAAACATTTTAACTTGGTGAAAATAAAATAAAAACAATGTGAAAAAAATAAATTACTTGGTCAAAAAAATTTACAATATAATAAAAATAACTTCGTAGTATTCACCCATGGTATTCATAGAATATAACTAATTTAAAGGGGGGAATTAAATCATTCTAGATCCATCTTAACTCTAGATCTACCAAGGGAGGGAGGGATCAAATCTGTTGAGATGCAAACCACTTTCAGAGTAAAAAGAGATTTGATCCGATCAAATCTGTTGAGATGCAAGCCACTTTCAGAGTAAAAAGAGATTTGATCCCTCTGGCGTTAAAATGGATTATTCTAGTTTATATTCATTTAAATATTTTTTTTATATTAGTAGCTTCAATAAAATGAATTGACAAAGTAACAAAAAGAAAAAAACCATATTTTTGTTTTATTAAAAAAGACCAAGAGTACATTGAATAGTTGATATCACCTAGTACACTCTTAATGCCACTTTGAATACCACTTCCAAACCATTTTACATCCATGCATTGTAAATTATATATTAAAATAGTATGGTAAGGCTTCACACTAACTTTATGTATTAAACTTGTATAACAAACTTCACCACTGACTTTATCTTAGGTAAAATATCTAAAGCACATACACATCTCTTCTCCAAACTTAATCTCTACCAAAAATTGAGGAAAAGAAATAAAGAGATGATATTACCTACTAGATATTTCTTATAAATATATAAATCAGAAATGACAATGTTAACAATAATCCAAATTTAAAGTCTCAAAATATGTAAAATGGTAATGTAGATTACATATTTTGGCAATATGCACACAATAAATGTTTTTAAAGCATTTTGTACATAGTAACTAGAATGTTAATTCTGGTATCCATATACATACAAAAGTTCCCTTTAAATTTCATTCGCATTATATTTAAATGGAGAGAAATAAGAGTTTCTTAAGGCTATAAATAAGCCTCAATGTTATGGCCAAAAGTATTTTCACCTCTATATGTAAAGTGAAGAAACCCATCTTCATCCTTGTGCTCCTCATATACAGTACACATTAGAGTAGCTGCATAGAAATAAATACACCATAAGAAATTGATAAGCTATAACATAGATAAGGATTAGATGACAAAATGCTCAGTTTTTTTTAAATGTTTTTTCTATGGAAAAAAGGAGATAGCAATGAAGTTTAACTTAGAACCAAGTAATGACAAAGAGTAATAGTGGAAAAGTTGTAACTATGTTAAAATTGATTCGATTGAACTTACCAGTTGGTGGGAGCGCATTGTTCACAAAAATAAATATTGCTTTGTTTTCAGTGAGCTTTATTTTCTTACGTATAATATATACAAATTGTCCCACGGTAAAATCTGATGGAAGCAGATATCTGAAAATAAAAAATGATAGTAACATTAATTTTAAAAAAGTTGACCATACTCTTGAGGCATCCACAAATTATGAACACATTATATTATTACAACATTGTTACTTATAGTCATTCCATTGGCAAATAAGCAATTTTTTTAAACATGTATTCTAATAATTATCAAGTGTGAGAGAATCAAAGAACAATAAGTTATTTGATAAAAGAGTCTTACTTTTTCTGATCAATATCTGGTATGTCACTTCTCTCTGCTTTTTCAACAATAACCTGCAAGAATCAATAAGAAAAGATTCACTCTTCATGAGAAGTTTTAATCAACAAAAACAAAACTATTGAAATTAGATTTTGCTTTTGAAATAATATTATATAGCAAAATATTTAAAAGATCTAACCATCGAAGAAATAACTTATTCTAGAATTGATTTGAGCGTACAGGTATCTTATTGGGGTACTTGTCGTGCATTGCTTTAGCCTCCTCTTTTCTCCTCTCTAACAAAGATCCCACAAAAGTTATTCATTCTTTTTAAAACAAATTTGAATATAACCACGGGAATTAAAAACCAAATACAAATACAAATACAAATTACAAAATTTAACACATTTTATATCAAAACCAACTTATATTTATTAGAAAGTAATTAATTTTATTCAATATATTTTTAGCATGAGTAATTCTATTTATATAACACTCTAAGGAGACTAGACATTAATCAATCTTCACAAAAGAGTTGAAATAGTAAAACTAATAAATACAAAATCAAACATTTAATTTTAATTGCTATTGGTTAAGAAAGAATTCAAATAAATATTCTAATTTTCATCTAAAATATACACACAAATACACTAATATTAAATATTTAAAATGGATGAATATATGACCATAGGAAGAGATAGATATACCTAAAAATTGTATCTTGCTATCCTTCTCCATTATTGAATGTTCTTATTTACCAATTAACTTCTTTTATTGACAAATTTACCTGCCCAAATAATAAAAAAAAATTGTTGAAAAAAAAATTAGTAGAATGTATAAATTAAATTTAAAACATACTCTAATAAAAATTAAAAATATTTTTATTCAGAGGAACTGGAAAAGAAAAACATTATCGCTCCAAATTCACAGCACAAGCACAATTGACCCATTGTCAAGTAGGTAATAAAAAAAACTGTTAGAGTTGAAACTAAAAAACCATGAAATCTAATTGGTGCCAGGAATACCAACGTGAAATTAACTGCAAAAATGTAATGTTACCAACTTGCAAAATGTTACTGCAACTCGTCAACAAAAATGGCACCGCAGAAATTTCGATGTGGAAGATATTACATACCTTCGCTCCTGTCGTTTGTTAAAGCCGCGGAGAGTCGCGGAGGCTGTAGCAGTTTGTTAAAGCCGCGGAGAGTCGCGGAGGCTATAGTAGTTTGTTAAAGCCGGAGAGAGTTGAGGAGAGTTGTAAGGTACAAATAGGAATATAGAGACGGTTAGGTTATGCTATACTTATATTATATTATAGGAACAAAATAGGAGATGGCTTTTAAGAAAATGACGTATACACTTAAAAAGAAAATAAATACTAAGAAAGAAAGAAATTATTTTAATTTGGGTTGGGTTTGGTTGGGTTTGATGACGTCCACACCTAAAAGAAACATTCCATCCCCACAAATTTTCAAGAAGTTTTAAAATAATGATTTTTGGGGCAACACATATTAATGGGTCTTCTGGGCAACCTGGTGTGGTATTTTTGTTTCTAAGTTTACTATTAATATGCATTTAATGGTGTTGGGTAATTTTACCTTATTTTTGCGGTTGACTTGGTTGATTTTTGAGGTTGACTTCGTTGATTTTATGGTTGATTTTTGGGGTTGACTTAGTTGATTTTTGTGTGAGAACATTATGATTGTCTATCCCCTTGTGTGGATCCCCAAACAGGGAAGGCTGAATAGGTGAGGATAATTATTGAGATAGGGATGAGGTGATGCTATAATAAATGTTTTTTTCCCTAAATTCTTTTCTCATTGGGATTAAATGGGCAATCCACATTGAGGGGATTATTATTGAGATAGGCTTGCTATAATAAATGTTTTTTCCCTAAATTCTTTTCTCATTGGGATTAAATGGGCGATCCACATTGAGGGTTGTCCTTACGAAGGAGTGAATTACAAGGACATTTAGAGCTTCTTCTCCCACCTAGCAGAGCATGGGATAAGTGATTATGTTTTATGCATAAATACATTCACTAGTTCAAGTTGACCAATAAATGATTTGTGAGATCAACTAGATCAATTGTTGCACGGAGTATCAAAATATGGATGGAAGGACCTTGAGGACCATGATATGCCTACATGGACCAATGTATCATTGGACTAGTCCCCAGTTTTGAGGAGGGTAGTTATGGAGGCCAGTTTTGAGGAGGGTAGTTATGGTTCTCTGAGCTGTGTGCTCTTGGTGGTCTTCACGGCTTCAATGTGGTTTCCTTTTGTTTGTTCGTGGTTTTATTTTCTTGGTTCTTCGAGCTGTATGCTCTCGGCGGTCTTCGTTGCTTCAATGTGGGTTTCATTTTTACGGTCTTTCTTTACTGGTTCGGGACTCGACCTGGAAGTTTTTCCATTCACCCGACAAGGTTATGAAACCCTGGTAAGGTTTGCTCCCTTCGTGGTCTCCTTCTCAAATGTCGACTGTTATGGTATGCTTGGTAACCAACTTGATATGTCTTCGTCTCTGTGTGTCCTTGTCTTGGTTCATTGTCTGTGCTTTCCATGAGTCTTACAATCGGTTGTTGGTTGCGTTGTTCCTGGTAATGTTTCTCCAGCTCCGAGTTCAATTCCTCCACGAGCCTGACAGAACTATAGTGGCAAATTTCTTCGGTTCCTCCGCCAATTTATCTGCGTAAGTTCGCCTTTTCTATGCTAGAGACATATGCTTCTTTTTTCTCAGTTGTCTAAGGTCTTCGGCTCCTCGTGAGCAGGGGAAAACCTGGAGGAGTGGTTGTAGTTATGGCTTGCCTCCGTCAGGTAAGCTAACCGGATATGTATTGATTGTTCTCTTCAACTTTTGATTCCTCTTTGTTCTATTTCACAAGAACTCATTTCGTTTTTCGTTTCTCTTTGCATGTAGAGCCACCCGAGGGTTTTGGTGCATGGAAACTCGACTGTTCCAATTGACCACGGGTAGTGTCGTTTCTGTTCATTAGTTGTTTTCGCTTGGCTTTAGTGTTACCACTGTAGGGTCGATATATCTTTGGTATTTGAGCCACTGTCTGTATTTGATTCCTCTGTAGTTTGTCACTGTCGTTGGGTTATGGTAATGAGTTGAGGACTATGGGGTTTGGCTTCCACTTGTTATAAGTATGAGTCATATATTTATGAACTGGGTTTGTTCCTTTGTTTCGAACAGAATGTAAATGAGCAAAGAATCGGATCACTGTCTTTATGTTTCTATGAATTCAACTATGGAATTGATTGGACTATATTTATAAATTCGCATACCTGGTGTTTACAGAATTTGTTTGCTTATTTGGACTTGTAATTTCCGACTTCGTATCGTTTGTTCACATAAATGATTTTATGTTTGATTTTTTGGTTGAGTTCGCCTGTAATCTAGGCGCTAACGCTTATCCTCTGGTTTTGGTTATCTCCCCTTTCGTTTTATAACCTGTAGTGGTATAATAACAGTCTCCACGAAAGTAATTTTACACAAATTATTATACATAGTGTTTGGGACGCTGTAGGTATGAATGTGCACAGGAAAATTGTATTTTTCTCCTTTTTATTTCTTTGTCAGTCGAACCTTTAGATTGTGCTTTGTCCCTCTTTTTAATAGTAGCATTCTAAAACTGTCACTAATTGTTGTTAGCTATGTTCAATTGGTTACATCAGTTATTCCTCATACTGAACTTTTCATGGTTGTCTAGCATATTTTCTTTTCATGTTTTTACAACAGTAAATTAACTGCCTGGAAACAATGACACTAACTCATTCCTACCGTTCCTAATTACAATTTACTAAATTAACTTAGGCAACTTAAATAAAGAAGAATAAAATAAAAAAACAAGTACGCTATCCATTCAGTGAATTAACTCCTTCGTCCCCGTCAGAGACCATATCGCCTTCACTTTTGCCTTTGCCCTATCAGCCAGATGCTCCTGCATCAACAATTGTTGAGGAAATTAAGCGCCTATTATTTAGGAACTTCCTCCAAAATGCTTTCATCATTCCAAAGGTTTATCATATGATTGCATGAAACACTTGTACACTCAAGACTAGTCTACAATTGATGTTACAATTTCTTGAAATCCCAACCACAATTGGGGAACTCGAATTCTCTGCATGAATTAGCTCTCTTGGCTTGATTGATTATTTAACTAGATGATTATTGAGTTTGACCGAATTCCCACTACACCACTGACCTTCAACTAGTTCCTCCAATTGTTAAACCTAGTTCCACTGAAAACAACTTGAAATAACTAACCTTGATTTCTACAAATTAGTAATCACGCATGATTAACTAAACTCTAATTTCTCTAAATAAAATTTACTAAGCTAAATGGGTGACAAGATTAATGTCACACAAGTTAAATACATCAAAGTTTTTCGTTGATTTGGAAATTCAAATTCTCCCAATTTGACCAAGGCAGAATCAAATAGATACTTTCTTGTTGCATTTTTCAATGCTCCCTCTCAACAAGAAAGGGATTATCAACCACCCCTTTCCTGCACCTGTGGAACTAAAATTTCCCTCTTGACAGAGCCTTTGTCAAGATGTCAACATCTTGTTCCTCTGTTGGAATGTATTGTAGCTTTACTATCTGCCTATGAACACAATACCATAAATGGTGATACTGGATACCTATATGCTTGGATCTATAGTGAAATGCAGGATTCTTGGAGAGCTTGATGAAAATCTGATTATAAAAAAAAAACGTAGTTGGATCCATCATTTGACTAAACACAGCCACAAGTATCTTTCTCATCCATATCACCTCACATGTTGCTTGACTTGCAGCCATGTCACTTTTCTTCTGTCAAGCTGAGTGCCACAGATCTTTTCTTCCTCCTATACCAACAAATAGTTGTTGACCCCACACTAAAAATTCCACCTAATGTACTCTTTTGGTCTGATGGACTCCCTACTCAATCTGCATCTGTGAAGCCACACAACTTCACTCCCTCTATCAATCTGTACCATAGTCCAAACTAGGTAGTGCCTTCCAATATGATTTGGCTAGCCTCCATAGCCTGGCTTAGCAAGTTGACTACATAGCACATATTTGGTCCCGTGTTCACAAGATACATCACTAAGGACACCAATTTTTGGTAAATATTATCATCCACTTCTTCACTTGAAGTGGCATCCCCCTTCCTCCAATTGGTCACTAGAGGTTTCTCCATGGGTTTACAACTCTCCATGTGAAATCTCTACAATATCTCATATGTATACTTTCCTTGAGACATAAATAGTTCCCCATCGCCTTGCCATACTTCCAACCTAAGGAAGTAGTGCATGAGACCCATGTCCTTCATTTCAAATTACCTTGCAAGGTGCTCCTTGCAAGATTTGATTAGCTACTCATCACTAGTGAAAATAAAATCATCAACATATAAGACAATAATAAGAAATTTATCTTCTACAAAAATATGATAGAGGTTAGCATCTACTTCACTTTTGGTGAAACCCAAACAAGTGAGATATTTTTTAATCCTGGTGTACCAAGCATGAGGTTCTTATTTGATATTGTACAATGATCACTTGAGCCTGCACACATGAGACTGTCATTCAAATGTCTCAAAACCTTCTAGCTTCTTGATCTACACCTCCTCCTCAATAACCCCATTGAGATATGTTGTTTTTAAAT
Source organism: Pinus taeda (assembly GCA_000404065.3). Taxonomy (NCBI): domain Eukaryota; kingdom Viridiplantae; phylum Streptophyta; class Pinopsida; order Pinales; family Pinaceae; genus Pinus; species Pinus taeda. Next base: position 9,078 of record APFE030109929.1, on the reverse strand, counting down.
ATTTTTGGTGGATCTTCCACCCCATATGTGCAACTAATGAAAGAATTGGTCTAATGGATGAGTACCTTGCTACAAGAGCAAAGGTCTCCCCATAGTCAATTCCCTCAACTTGAGGGTATCCCTTGGACACAATTCTAGCGTTATACTTCTTTATGCTTCAGTTTGTTGCACGCTTAACCTCGAAAATCCATCTCTAAACCATAGTTGATTTATCTGTTGGTCTTGGGACCACTTCCCAAACACTGTTATTTACAATGGATTTGTATTCCTCCACTAGTGCTTCAAACCATAAATTTTTCTCTATTGCTTCCTTGAAAGAGGATGGCTTGGTCTCTACAATCTCAGTCATTAGAGCCACGTAGCCAATGTACCAATTAGGTGACCTCCTCTGCCCACATAAATTTCAAGGAGCTCCCACATTATCCTTCTCATCTTGCACAAATCTATCATCCTCCGTAGTCCTTTCTCTTCCTTCTCTGGATGGTTCTCCTTGAGTGGATGTCCCAACTCTTTGCTCCTCAATTTGTGCTTTCTCCAAAACTTTCTAAGGCTCCTCCTTTGGAGTTAAAAGATCCTCCTTTGGTGTGATTTGAAGCTTCCTCTCAAGAGAAAATTGAATCTTCTTCTTCTCATCAAAATTTAAATCCCTTCACGCAAATATCATTCTCAGGGAAGGTAAGTACACACAATAGTTGTGTGGAGTTTTTGTGTAACCCACAAATACCCCCAACTCTATTGTCGGCTCAATATTCTTCCCAGAATCTCTTGAGACATGGCAGTAAACAGAGACTACAAGAATCCTAAAGTGAGACATACCCAGATTTAACCCTGAGAAATCCTCCTCTGGTGTAATCATACCAAAAATCCAATGAGGACTTCGATTATGCAAGTAGAATGTTGTATTACATGACACTGCCCAAAAATGTACTGGTATGCCTTGGTAATGCAACATATCCCTCACAATACTCACAATGGTCGAGTTCTTTTTTTTTCAGCTATCCCATTCTACTATGGGTTGTGGGGTGTTGTCATCTCTCTTTAAATGCATTATTTCACACATAAATTCTTGAAGTCATTTGAAATGTACTCACTTCCATTGTCACTTCTGAGAGCCTTCACCTTCTTGTCGATCTCTTTCTCAACTAGTGCCTTGAATTCTAAAAACTTGGAGAATGTCTAATGTTTCTTCCACATGAAGAATATCCAACACTTCCTTGAAAATTCATCAATAAAAATAAAAAAATATTTGTCTCCTAGTGGAGGGTTTTGAGAAAGGTCCACAAACATCAGAGTGGATCCTTTCCAAGACTGCATGTGCTTTGTTGTCCCGATCATGGAATGCAAATTTTGTACACTTCCTGAAAGTAGATCCTTTGCATACATCCTGCTAATAAAGTGCTCCTTTATGGAGGTCAATGGTTATTTGTTGCATAATCTTCAAGGGTCCATGAAGAAAATGGCCAAGTATTTTGTGCCAAAGCTAACTGGCATTGCGACTCTTCACTTTCTCCACCTTATTACTTAATGTAGCATAGTCTTCCACATCTAGCTTATACAGTTTCTTCACATGAACTACAATCTACTTCACCTATACTGTGGATATGTGTCTAAGAATTATTTCCCTTTGCTAAATATCACATCATAACCATGGTCTTCCAAATCTGTAACAAAGATGAGATTTTTCTTTAGGCCTAGAACGAACATGACATCCTTGAGTCTGAGAGGGGATCCCAACTCCCTCTAAAAGTTAACTATACCAATTCTAGTCACATTGTACCTTTTGTCATCCCCCATCTCAATATGCATTTGGAGATCTTTCTCCTCCACGTCACTAAAAAACTTTGTACACTCTGTCATGTGGAACGATGCACTTGAGTCCAAGTACCACACACACCTCATCATGATGCTCAACATGAATGCGATAAGGGTGAAGTAAATCTTCAAATTTGAAGCCAAGGCTTCCCCTGCCGCTCCTTCTAAGTTCTTCTTGCTCGAATTTTTGTGTGGACACTTCATGGAAAAGTTCCCGAATTTAGGATAATTGAAGCATTTAATTTTGGAAAGATCTTTCTTCTTTCCAACTTGGCTGGATTTTAGTTTGGTTTGATATACTTCCCTTTTCCCTTCTTTCCCTTTCCAACCAATGAAAATTTTTCTTCATCCTCGCCCTTAGATGAAGTCCCATCTCTAGCATTTCACCTGATCTCCTCTTGTACCAAATCATACCATAAGTGTTCCCAATTTGGTAATTTCTCCCTCTCATTCACCAAGACTTGGTAGCTATTCTAGCTTTTAGGAAGGCCTAGAAGAACTAGGCTTATCAAGTCACCTTCTGCAACATTTATACCAACCCCTCCAAGTTAATCAAAAACTTGTGTGAACCTTCTCATATACTGTGGAATATTGTCATTCTTTTTCATCTTGATATTTTTAAGTTTATCCTTGAGTACCAATGTCCTATGGTCACTACTATTCTTGAACAATTCTTTCAGTTCTTTCCACATTGCGAAAGGAGTTTCTTGCCCATGGATATTTGAGACAATGTGATCTCGTACTCCCCCCAAGATTATCATCATGTCCTTAGTTACATCTTTCTTCCATTGGGATAGGTTATGTGCATTAGATGTCTATGGTTTTGCAACATGTGTCTCTATGTATTCTAGCAATCCATTTTCATCCAACACCATCTCCATGCGATACTTCCATGCATTGAAATTTGAGCTGCCTTCCAAAGCATACTCAAGTCTCAACCCATTGAAGGTCATTTTCCCAAATTTGAAGAGATCCTGCTACACTGAACTAGAATTTCAATCCTCCTAAGAAACAACTTTGAAATTCATATTCTAATGTGAATCCTACTCTAATACCATGTAGAAATTATGGTGTATATTTGTAACTACTCATGAAATTTTAATCAAAATCACAAGACACAAACTTACTCCGCTACTCTATGGAATTCAATTCACACTTTAGAACATCAATCAAATACATGCAATGAGAAATAACACACATGCACATAGTATTTTTCCAAGGGAAAACAATCTACTAAAAACCCCTTTGCCTACTTGCATTAATATGATGAATAGAGATGTATTACAATTGCTTTACTCAACTGAGCACAAATTGCAAGTGAATAACCTCTGTTTTCTCACTAAGAATATTTGACCCAGACTTAGTCAATTCCTGCCTCTTCTTGAGCCCCTATTTCCTTGCACAATTCCTAAGGAAATTAGGCCCATATTATTTGGGAATTTCCTCCAAAACACTTGTGCAATTCACAAGATTGATCATCTTACTGCATGTAACACCTTTACACTCAAGGCTAGTATACAATTGATGTTAAAAAACCTTGGAATATCAACCAAATCTAGAAAAATCGAATTCTCTGCATGCATTAGCTATTTTTGGTTGATTGATCAGTTAAATGGATGATCACTGAGTTTAACTGAAGTCTCACTGCACAAATGACCTTCCACTAGTTCCTCCAACAATTAGAACTAGTTTAACTGAAAACAACTTGAAATAATTGATATTGATTGTTACAAATTAGCAACCACACATTCTTAACTAAACTATAACTCCTCTAACTCAAATTTACTGAGCTAACTGAGTGACAGGATCCACGTCACATAAGTTAATTGCATCAAAGTTGTCCGCATATGTGGAAATTCGAATTTTCTCAACTTAACTAAGGAAAGATTAAATTGAGAATTTCTTGTTGCATTTTTCAACATCCTTTGATCTCGTTATCTTTGAAAAATTATCCTTTTATTCTATGGTTACTTTAGGTATTACTATATTAGATACATTGACTATCTTCACCCTCATTTCCTCTATGAATTCTAAACATGTCCTAGGCCTTTTTGAGGGTGGTGCGGCATATTTCCACAAACTCTTTCTTCACATTTTTGAAGGGCCATATTTCTCTATTTTCTTTTGTGGGTGCCAATATTTTCCCCATAAATGTCTACATATGTCTCTATACATTTTTCAACCTTCTTTACCATCTCTCATGTGTATGTGGGTCTAATGAAATAATTCCACATCTACCTAAACTTTGTTAATATGTGATGTTGGGTGCAATCCAACTTGGCCTAGTTTTTGGTGAAGACTCCACATTTTGTGGAGTGGAGTGTGAAGTAAAGAATGCAAAAAAGCATGAGGTGGACTACACAGTAGATATACCACATGGTATATGGGCTTAGGGGTGGGTCGAAGCCCCTCCTTTTTGTTAAAAGAATGTAATGCAACTATGTATGATGAATGGTTTTTTACCATAGTAGCTTGTATTCGGGGATTCCATAGTATATGGACCATGATATTGCGATGATATATCCCTTGATGTAATAGTATATGTATGGATGCATAATAAATAAGGAGATATTCTAGAAGCAACACATCATGTATTGAATGGTTGTATCTTTGTGAGTTGTGTTTTTGGGCAAGAAGGCAAGGCTTTGCAGCTGAGTGCACAGAGGCCTGAGTCCGCAGCTGAGTGTGCAGGCCAAGAACTATTGTGGTACAAATTCTCTATTATAATAAACACTTTTTATGGATGTAGTAACACATTGGGATCAAGCACGGTAAAATTTGTGTCTTCGTGTGTTTATTTGCTTATTAACTATAATAACATAGCAGTTTATTACACTTGTATATTGTTTTAGTACAGTGAAGTTTTATGGATGTATATGATATTTTTTAAGTGATGAATGTAATGTGGCGAAGTAGTGTATGAATGCAAAGTAACTTATGAATGTTAAGTATAAGAAAACATAGGAATACCACATCTCTGCATCCCTCAAGGTTGTAGAAACCTGGTTCTGCATTCTCCCATAGTCACTTTGGGTGAGATTGTGATCTTCTTGTAGGTCATTGCTAAAAGGACCAATGATTAAGGGCTTTGTTGGTGCGTAGTATAGATCAAACCTGGGCCAACCCACTACAAGCCAAAAAATGGTTTTGTTTTCGAGACTGGGATCTGTTTGAGGGATATGTGGATGTGACACCTATTGAAGAAAGAAATTCAAGATTGGGTAGAAAAGAAAGAATGAGAATTTGCAGATCAAGAGAATAGAAGTCCTCATCTGTCATATAAAAGGTGTTTACAGAAGTATATTTTCAAATATCAATGCAAAATTTTCTTCGATTCATGTTGATCTATACGAGCGAATATCAAGGTTAACCGAGAGAAAGGACTACTTTAAAGGAGATGAACCTAAGGAATGGACTCCTGAATTGATACAATGAATCAAGAGAACTGACAATAGGATTTCAAGAGTTGTTGATTTCTAGATTTATATCATCTTTGGAGGATTCATTACTGAGTTCGTGGTAGACTTAACTGTGTCCTACAACAAAATAGAATGACAATTTTTCAAAGGACCGCGAGGTAAGTATTTGAGATCTTTGAAACTGTAGTTTAAGATGATTTTGTGTGAAAAGGGAAATTTACAAATGCAATCGGAATATTGGATTACTTATTTTTGGGAGAAGATCTGAAGAAGAAAATGGAATAACATGAAGTGATAAAAGATATAGAGTAGACACTAGAAAAATATCTTGTGGCCAATATCTAAAGACCTTCATAGAAACTAACTATAGCCCTTTGTTGAGTGAATCTGAAAGCAAAGAAGGCCTCCTTGAGAACCCTGAAGTAACACCACAGTATTCACCTTTCCAGCCTGAAAGTCCTTCGAAGATGGAATTGAGTAATAATCAGGGTTCTTTTGGTTTTCCCCATCCCCTCCCCTTACGAATCTCCCTCCCCCTCCCCCTCTATGAAGAAATATAGACGATGATATTAAGCTACTTGCTTTTAAAGAAATTGAGTCGAAGGATCCAGAGTAGTTCTAGTTTTTATGTGAATCAGTATTGACAACGAAGCAGGTCCATGATGAAAATATAAATAAGGCATGACTCGTCATGACATTTTGAGATAAATAATTGATGTGGTACAAGAAGTATTTGAGTAGTCAGGTCAGATCATTTGTAGAAATTAAAACAATAATGGTAAAAGAATTCAAGAAGTTGAAGTCTGAGTCTCAGTTGACCGAGTTAAAGGAGATCAAACAGAGGCCTACTGAGTTTGTTTGGGAATTTGATCAGAGATTCAATGTATTATTTGATCAGGTAAGATTTGACATAACTCCGTAGCAACATAAGGAATGGTTCATAGTTGCGTTGCTACCACATATCAGATTTCCTTTGATGCAACAAAAGATAGAAACTCAAGCCGCAACTCTAGAGTTGGCGATGAAATTATAATCTTCGCCTATATGAGATATGAATGCAGGTATGCAACAAATTTACTGTCAACTAGAAAATATGACTCTGCAATTACAAGATATAAAGAAAATCAAAGAAGTCAGAGAAGAAGTGTGGTGTACAAAGTGTAAATCAGAAGGCCACTCTAAAGAACAATGCCCTCTCTTCAGAAATTACATGGCTAGTGAAACACCCAATCCCTTAAAAGTAGGATCCAACCTATGGTGTGAGATATAGAAGACCAAAGGCTAACATCACTTAGAAGATTGTTACCTATTACAAAAATATGTGCAGACTCCAAGAGACTTTAAATCTGTAGGACATGATGAGAAAATTTGTCGAGTGTATGAACTAATGATGGGGTGCAGTGCTGAAACTCATAGAATGCAAGTAGAAAAACATGGACATGAAGGCAGTGGAAAACATGGTGGTTGAGGAGGCTACCAAGGAAGAGGTCGAGGTGCTAGAGCTGGTTGAGGACATGGATAGTTTTTTTCTTTTATAACTATGGCTAGATAGTTTTTTTGTTTTATAACTGTGGCTAGGCATGTCATTTTGCAAGAGATTGTTAGAAACCTACTATGACATGTAAGTTCTATAAATATTTTGACAATGTAATTGAAGAATGTCCTATACTCATGTAAAAAATGCAAGAAACAAGGATTCAGCAACTGACACAAAATATTCAAATGATCACTACTGAAAGAAGGAATGATGAACCATGAATTAGTATTGTTAATATATGTGGAGTTGTGAACGAAAGTGATAAAGAAGATGAGAAGAAAGAATATAAAAGTACACGGGTTATAAAAACTATTGAGAAAGCTCTTGTTTTTTATATTTATAAGGAAAAATAAGAGTTTATTGAAGTAATGCGAAGATTTATGGATGATGGAGCATTAACCTCCAGTGCGCAGCCAAACCAGAAAACTAGCTGTGATGTATCATTAACTTTGAAATAGAATCAAGTTTCAACGCAGAACTGAGCCTCGACATAGGATCGAGGTCTGACAGAAGATCATGAATCAACAAATAAAGGGGTAGTTTAAAGTCTTTTATGAAAACTTGTATGAAATTATTAATAGATCAAAAGGTTGTAGAAGGGCTTCAGTTGTTGATAGATTCTTGTGCATCAAAAGAAACACTGCGAAGTGAGATGCAAGTAATGAATAATTTACATCAACAGAAGATAACTTGAAGAGAAATGAGGCTTAATGCATAGATAGGATACTATTAGATGGATCAAGTTATTCTATATCTGGGATCTGATGTTAGTGTTTTGACAAAAAAAAACTTGGGAATTAATGGGTAAGACGAAGCTACAATGGTCACCTATTTAGTTAAGGATGAAAAATCAGAAAAATATCTTTCCCTTTGGAAGACTACAAGGCGTAATATTGAAAGAGTTCACACTACTATTGACTTTGAAGTAGTAGAGATTGTTGATGATAGTAACCCTTATATTGCATTGCTTGGACTTGACTGGGCATTTGATAACATGTATATAATTAATTTGAAGAAGAGACTTACGATATTAGAAGATAATATTATGAGGATAATTGTTCCCTTGGATAAATCAAAAGGAGAAAGCTATATAGAACCAGTTAGAGAAGAGTAATGCGAAGCTGATATAGATGATATCTATCAATTGAGAGCAAAGGAACATGATTTTGTTAACCTTACTACAGAGATAAATTTGACTTGGGAGCATGATAGTTCTTGTGCATCAAACTCAGAAGAAGATTTGGAGAACTAGAAGAACATGCCACATGAAGTATCTACAAGTCATTGTGCAAGAATTTCCAAATCAGTTCGTTACATGACATTTGCGGTATGTAACCTGCCTTCTTATGATGGCTTAGGTGATGTGAATATTTTCCTTGATGAATATGAGGAACAGGTTCCAAAAATTCAAAGATTGTTAGCCTTGGATATAGCCTTGAAAGCTACTCCTGCTAGATGGTGGGGTGCACACATGAAGAATATATAAGGCTAGAAAGAATGTCGATGATTGATGTGGATAATGTTTGGATAGATAGATGTAGAAATATAGATAAAATATGATGGTGAAACTAACCCTAAGAAGCATATCTAGCTATGGACTACAACATGGAAGGAGATTCCACAACAAGAATGGGTACATGGGTTCCTTCATACATTAGAGACAATCCCTCAGAATTGGTACATAGAAATAGAGCTACGAAATGGTACAATAAACAAGAAAGACATGGTCAATGGTTCTATATTGACATTCAACTTTGAAGATGATTGTCCGAACATAGATTTGGCCCTTCATATAGTTAAGAGGAAAATATTTGAGAATGTAACTCCACTGACATTGCAGCAACTTGATTGGGTAACGCAAACAAAAAATGCACTAGAATTCTATAACCCTATTGTTGGACCTATCAACCAACGTGGAAAGAGAAATGGTGTGAGGTACATAATTACTACAATTGATTATCTGACAAGGTGGGCCAAAGAAAAACCAGTAAAGGATTGCAACGCAGAGATTGTTGCAAAGTTTATTTTCGAGTATATATTGTCTAGATTTGGATGTCCAAATGTTTTGATGAGTTACCAAGGTTCACACTTCCTGAATAAAATCATTGAAGCATTGATTGAGGAATTCCGAGTTTATCATCAGAAGATACTCCTTATCACCCTTAGGCCAATGGAACAATAGAATCATTTAATAATATTTTGGAGAATGCTCTGACTAAGGTATGCAATGTGAACAAAGATGATTGTGACCTTAGAATTCCAACAATATTATGGGCTTATAGGACTACATGTAAGAAGTTGATAGGTTAG
>APFE030109926.1:0-26345 GCA_000404065.3 Pinus taeda | reverse complement strand
TTGAGGAGTGGTAATTCTTGCCAATGCTTTACAAGATATGGTCAGATTCATTTCTTCTTTCTTTGGGGTTGGTTCCTGGTGTATATCCTCTTCTTTTTATGTTTCTTGATCCTTTTCTTCCTCCTCTTCATAATCTATGTAAAGAAATTTCTTCTCAGCACACTTATGACCTTTAGTGTATTTTTTTATCACAATTGTAACAAAACCCTTTTGCTCTTTTTTCTTCCAATTGTTGTGGTGTCAACCTTATAGGTTGTGGAAGGATATGAGAAAAAATACTTCCATGCTTATAGTTATGAGGGGTATACTTCCGTGTTGCCATAATTTTTCTTTTCACTTTTCTTGCCCTCTCCAATGAATCAGATTCCCAATGACGAACCTCGTGTTGAATGTTATTCTTTAAAGTCCCTATGGAGACATTAGTCCTCTGCTTCTCTGGAATATCAGTTTCCCTTATATTCAATTTTTGAAAGTCCTCAATTTTCTCTGCCATTGAACAATTTTTTTTGATATTTATTAATATGTTAAAGAAGGTGTTTCTCTTTGTATCCTTAGAATGTGCTATCATTTCCTCCGTGAAAATTGACCATGTAACAAGTGGTTTAAGATAACAAAGCCCTTTATACCATAAAAATCAATCCAATTCTAAATAATTATATGCAATACATACCTTTTGTAACAGTGGTACACCATGTATATCAAAATATTTTTCCATCTGTAGTATCCAATTTACCGGATCCTTGCCATCAAACTTCCTCATCTCACTTTTTCTTGATTTTAGGAGCTTGATCTTGAAACGATTGTAACTATGTAATTTCAGATCTCCAAGTTCTGAAATTTTGTCCTGTAGTAGCCCTCTGAGTCCTATTTCTAACCCTAAAAGTCTGATCAAGATTACATTCTGTAAGGAAACGTTATGTCAAATATCCCATGATGACCCGATTATAGACTAGTTCAATAGAGTGAACTTGTACGAAGTGCCACATGTCACTGTTTCAACCTTGGGACCTGAAACCAATATATAGAAAACTACAGTTCGTCTTCTTTCTGCAACGTCTTACGAAATTTCAATTTTATGCTCAAAGAGAAAGTTATGACGATTTTCCCAAGGTCACCTATTTAGGCTTTAATTCGAGAGCCGCAGAAACCCTAAATGTCTCAAATTATATCTTCGACAATATCGCGAGAGAAGATATGAAATTCTAACTTGAGCTTCACCAAGATTTCGGTTCAAGTGGGTTTTAATTTTAGAGTCAGAACCTTCTTAGAACAAATATTATAGTGAAAACTCCACGATGACCTATTTGAGATGAAATTCTGGAGCTTGCACAAACCCTAAATTCCTCAGATCATATCTCCGAAAATATAGAGACGCGAGATCTCAAATTCAGATGGAAGGTTCAAACTAATTTCTTCTCAAATGGGTTTTTGTTTTAGCTTCTGAAACATTGTAGTGAAAACATTATAGCGAAAATGCCACGATGACCTGTTTTAGTTGAAATTCTAGAGCTTGCAAAAACCCTAACTTACTCAGATCATATATCTGAAAATATAGTGAGACAAACTCTGAAATTCGGACCCGAGGTTTAGCACGAGCTCATCTCAAATGGAGCACGAGAACTCTTTGGAAGAATCTAGGAGCTAACCTCAGTTTCGGTTCTGCATACCATCCTCAAACAGATGGATACACTGAAGTAGTAAACAAAAGCTTGGGGAACATATTGAGAAGTTTAGTGTATCAAAATCCTAAGCAGTCGGATTTAGCACTAGCTCAGGCTGAGTTTGCTTATAATGACACTCCAAACCAAAGTACTGGAATGAGTCCATTTCAGATTGTTTTTGGAATGAATCCAAGAGGTGTGTATGAGCTCATAAATTTTGGTAAACAGGAGACAAGAAGTGAAAAAGGTAAAGAGTTTGCAGAGCAGATGCAAAGAATACAAGAAGATGTCAAAGGCAGATTGCAGGAAAGCAGTGGAAAATACAAACAGAGAGTAGATATGAAAAGAAGAGAAAATGAATTCCAAGTGGGAGATTTAGTGATGGTGTATTTGAGAAAACAAATATTTCCTACTAAGACTTACAATAAACTAAATATAAAATAGATAGGATCGTGTAGAATTGTAAGAAAGTTTTCAACTAATTCTTATGAAATTGAATTGCCAGAAGGGATTGGAATATCACCTGTCTTCAATGTTGTAGATTTGTATCCATACAAAGGGACAGAGAAAGAGCTACAAGAGGAAATTATAGAAGATGAAGTTCAAACTTTGAACTAGGAAGAACAAATGCCAAAGACAGTTAAGAAAGAAGTGGAAGCTATTTTGGAGAAAAGAGTATCCAAAAGAACCAGAGGACAGGTTTATTTTTAATATCTAGTCAAATGGAAAGGATAACCAGTGGAGGATGCTAGCTGGTTGACAACAACAGAGTTCCATAAGTATGGAGTAAACCCTGAAATTTTGAGGGATGATTCTTTTCTTCCCCGAGAGTCTGATGCAGAAGCATCTGGACTTAGCTAGCAATGTGAAGGTTTGTTCACATGTTGTGGCTAAATGAGTGGAAGTTCACTGACCTGAGTGGTCAAAAGTCAGTTTTAAATGAGAGGGTTGGATCTTTCAAGAAAATGATATGTCTTTCATTATTGTAATAGTTAGGAAATTTTCTTATTTTAGATTAAGGGATAAGCTTTTAGCATAGGTGTGTAATGGATCTTGAAAATAGAGATTGAGTTGTTAGAATGATTAAAATAGAAGATTGAGTTTTTAACAGAGGTAGAATAGGGATACGACTCATATAATGAAAGAAATTGTAATGGAAAGGGATCGAAAGAGATGAGAGAGGATTGAGTGAGGCGAGAGTTGAGTGATAGAGGGTTTTCCAATATTGAAACTGGGGTCTATCAAGCGTTGTAATCGATCCAAAGGGTCGAGACTCTGTAACTATTATCGTATTAAATAATTGATGTCGTGTGTAGTTATGTGTCGATTCCATTGAAAACTCTCATTTTCCTCTATTTATCTGTATTCTGAACGAAATCAAGAATTTTATTTGTTTCATGCTTTAAGTTATAAAGTCAACGTTCAAAGGATAATTGCAGTCCTTAGTGTTAGTAACAGTGGCTGAAGCCTGCATAAATCCTAGCCTTTGATCTAAGTCCAAACAACGGTGTGACATCGGGCCTACCATTGCAATATCCCACATTGCATCACAATATTCATTTATAAGGGGATGGGCCCTAGGCCTTAACGGAATGTGATGTGAGATTACCGATTTATCGCATTGCAATAATTCGTTTGTATGTGATAGGACCTCAGGCCTTAAGACCACACGATGTGTGATCACCGATCCATCACATCACAAATATTTCATTTATAATTGAATGGACCTCAAGCATTGGGAAAGTGCAATATGTGATGCACGATGCGATCATTGATTAAAGCGCATCACAAAATTTCATGTGGATGTAACGGGCTGTAAACACTTGCCAACTACGATTTGTAATTGTGATATGTTGTGGACCATCGAATCAAATGTGTTTTGATTGATGGTATAGTACCTCTAAGCAGCTCTATTGATAAGTGAATATCAGTTGTTGGGCTTGTAAAAGGGAATCAGAGTGGCACAGCGGAAGCTCCCGAACATAAAGGGCAAAGGTAACAAGGGCCAAATTGTTGGTAAATAGAAGAACAATTGGCCTCCTGCATCACTAAATATCCTCTAAACTTGATATTATTTGGGTAGTGAATTTCCTTAACTAACTAACTACTAGTTCCTTGAGTTTCTACCTTTTTTTATTTTCTTAAAATTCTGTTAGGGTCATCAACTATTGTTGCAGGGTTTGGATATGGATTTACCCTGGTATAATGTGTTCTCCTGGAAGCCAGAATTTTAGTTTTTTCATTTGCTTTATGAAACTTTTTAACAACTCAAAAATTACCTTAAGGTGAAAAAGGTAAGATTTAAGATTTCCTTCAAGTTTTATTACACTGAGGATTGGTCCCTAGTATGGCCGCTAATATGTTATCACTCCAAAATTTCTCTAGAGTTGTTAGGAAATAAATGATAGAGGTAACCACAAACCTACTTTGGAGATTAGGATCTAGCGTTAAGAATCCTCGGAGAGGGCTCTTTCTTTATGATTTAACTTTTTTTAGTTAATTGATTTTAGGCTAGTTATGATTGTACTTGGGTTTTGATTTTGATTTGGTGGTGGGATCACTTAGATGGATAGAGGGATGTCTTTTACCATTGGGCTATGGGGTAAAATGTCAAGCTAACATGACTAGATGAACGTCTAAAGATAATGTTTAAAGGGCAAGGTAGCTTAGTAATTCTATATCTTAAGGCTGGATGGTGAAGTGGTTTCAATCAGATCAAAGGAGCAACTAAGGGTTCCTTAAAATGGATTATGAAGGAATGAAAGAGGTCGACCAGGATGAGAGATTAATTAATGATTCTCAAATTCATATATCAGAAGAAAACATTAAAATGATTAACTGTTCAAGACAAAGTGTACTTAAACAAATTTTGAAATAAATTTCCAGTTGATTCATTTAATTTAGATAACATGCAAGTTTGTGAAACACATAAGAAAATAACAATTGGACAAAGAAAATACTTCATTGAAGTAGCTAAACACATGAATACTGTAATGCAATCTCTTTATTACTTAGTCCAGTCTGCTGACTTGAAAAAATGATACAGTGAACCCTTAGGTTTCAGATCAATACAACTCTACAAATTTCTACTTCAAATTATGAAGTATTTATACAAAAATAGTTTACAAAATATCCCAAATTGTCTTGTGAATTAATCTAGGAAAAAGAAATATCTTCATGCAGGAAGATAGTGAAAGATGTTCAACTGTTGTATGATTTCCTTATTTATTTAGTTGTGATGCCTTTATGTTTTTGATCTTTTGTTGTTTCTTCTCTGCCTTGATGTTGGTTTTCACCTTGGTTGTCCTTTTTACTTTCCCTTTCAACTGATACTATTTACCCCAATACTCTTTCATCTGGCTGGTCTGTTATTTTTCTTTCACTGTGCCTTTTTACTTTGACTGTGCATTTTTACAGTAAGTCATTCAACTCCTCCCAAATATCTGCATCTGGTGATTTTATATTTACCATTTTCCTGTAAATTTTATCTGCTTCTGTGTATTTGGCAAAAGTGGGTATGTTCACAAAAAGGTGTTTTACCTCATGATAGAGGTAAAATAGGGTCTCAAATGTATGATGTAGAACCTGCCCAGTATGCATCCATTTCATAGAAGAATTACTTGCTTGATCCTTTGCCACCTCTCTGATTCTTCTATCGTAGTCTTCTTGAGGCATCAATTTGTCATTTATCACCAAGGGATTTGGCATACCTTTCTGCCTCAAAACATCAAACTTTAACATGAACCTATCTATAGCCAACTACATGGTTTGGAAATTGTCCTCAAGGTTTATCATCAAATTCCTCTTGGTGAGCACCTTTTTCACTTCTAGTATTGTTCTTGTCCTGTCAACTATGTCCATCTCCTGCAATTCATATTTTTTTTGGAGTTAAGGAAATGGATTATTCTGGTGGCTTCTTTTGGCATGTATCCAAGTTCATCCTTAAATCTTTGTATTGCTTCTGTAGCTTCTTTGACTAAGTCATTTTGCTGAAATATGACTTGTATAGATGGCCAAATATCATTGACAAAGTCAATGATATTGGCCCATAACTGTTCTTTAGCTTGGCAAGTGGCTCCTTCAATGTTAGTTCTTTCTCTAAGCTATTCATTCTTTTAGTCAACCTAAATGACTTCTGAACTTCATCCTTGTGAATAATCTATGCAAGCTTATTGTTGTTCTCTAAACTTGTTATCTTTTATTTAAGCTTATTTATCTTTGTGGTCTGAATGGACATGTCTTCCATTCCTTTGACCAATTTTCTTGCTTCATCACTTGGCTGAGCTGTTGCTATTGTCGAGCTTGTTTCTGATGTAGATGTTATTGTACCTAGAAGTGTTGTTGCCAGTGGAGTTGTAGGAGCCAATGAAGCTGCCAAGGTATATGGTACTACTGCAGTGACTGTTGGAATGATAGTGGCAGTGGCAGTCTCAAGGCTGGCCTGTTTCAGCTATATTAAGTTGTCCAACTCCTCCATTTCTTTCAATTGGTCATTAAGTTCTAGAACCAGATCCATGATTTCCTCCTACTGTGTCTGTCTTTCTAAGACCTCTTTTGTCTATGGCTCCTCTAAATGAGGCAGTTTCAGTTGCTTCTTCAAGTAGCAATATCCTCATTCTTTTTCTTTATCAATTTCTCAACAGCCTTGACATCATTAGGATCATGTCCAAGGTCAATCACCAAGTCTTCCAGTGACTTGATTTTGTTTTCCTTGGTGTGAGAGGAGGCCATTTATAGTGTGTACTATGCAGTGATATTATCCAATGAACCTTGAAGTTTTTGCACAATCATTGCTTTATTTTTCATGGTGGAATAGATCATCTCACTTGCCTACTTATGGAACTAAATTTGGTCAATGGGGTGAACATCCCTGGCCAAAAATTAAAAATTTATTTTGTTATAGTCTACTGATGACCTTCGCTGCTGGACTATTGGTTGCATGAATGTCATTTGCATCTTCCCAGTCTTAATGTCAAAGTCTGACATTAACCTATTTTGATTTGCAAGTGTCTTCTTGAAGTACTGGGCATAAGTCTCAGCCTTCAATGTCTCATTCCAAAACTTAATTTCCTTGTACCTCTCCCTAATATCTTTCTCTTTATCCACAGGCTTGATGAATGAAGAGACCTCAATGCTGAGTTGTCTCTCAATAAGTTGGGTGTTTGAGGTAGAGGGCTGGTGTGTTTCTTATGAAGCTGATGGGCCTTTTCTCCTTCTCACCATTGTGTCAGTGTCGGTGATTTCCACTGAGTTAATGGTGTCTTCCTGTTCAGTTACAGGATTAAGCTTGGGCCTCTTCCTATAACTGATCTCAAATTTTTCATCTGTAGTTTCCATGGTTGAACTAGAAACTTCTTCCCTAGTTATTTTCAAATTCTTGTCTTCATTTGTTGGAGTCTATAAAAGAGGAGGAATATTCATCTGCTCTCCTAGGTATGGAACTTGCAGAAAGGAACTAGTATCAATCTGCTTTCCACATTTATTGATTTATTTTCCACATCTACTACAGTAATATCCATGTCTATCGAAGTGTTTTCCAACCATTCACACTGGTTGGAAAATCTCTTAATATCTGGCTTGGGATGATGTATGAAAGGACCCAATTTGACTTTGAGACTTAGTTTATTTATGACTCCATGAGGGTCATATTGCCACACAAAACTGTTCTTAAATTTCACCTATTGTAGAATCTTATCTACCTCTGGTCTAACTTCCCCATTATTACAAATAAAGGGGCCTAACTGATTCTTCATTTTAAATTGGGTCTTCTTCTTGGGTGCCAGGAAGTTAACCTCATCATAATTTGTAATCTGCCTAAAGTACTCTAATGCAAATAACCTCATGGGGAGGTATTTGGGCAGTTTTTAGGGAGCTAGTTGGCATCCATTATCCTTATCTCTGTGTGGTGCTGGTATAAATACCAATCTCCCACTTTACTATTCTTTTCCAATTGTAAAACCCTTTTAATTTCCTGACTGATCCTGGGCTAATAGCTACTGGTTAGAATGTTTACAATAGGATGCACAAATGAAACAATGAAGTCCTTATAGGAAAAAACTTTGGAGTATTCTTAGATCGATGATGTCCAATAGATGATTGATCTTGGATTTCCTTTGGTGTCTAACTTCTGAATTTTTATTGGAAACTTGTCTAACTGATAGTATAGGAACATGTGAAACAAAACTGAAGAGTACTTGAAAACTCTCTCAATTGGTAGTTTGATGAATTGTTCATGTATTCTTTCTACTACGAATTGAGCATAGTTATACATTATCGCAAGAGGCTTGCCTGAATAGAAGATAGAAAGGAAAGCCAAGACAACCTCATCCACATGTTCATTTGTGGTGTACCCTAAAATGCAAGAGAGAATGGTAATAATTTGTCTGCCTCTCTCAGAAAAAATGGTGGCAGCATAAGGAAGACTATCTATTGGAGTGTGAGACTCTTTAATGATGAAAGTTTGAATAATCTCAGCTTTCCTGGGTATGTCACTTGGTGTAGAGATCAAGCAAGACTTCAATTGAAAGTGGGGTCTCATTTTGGCTTCGCTGGATTTGCAGCATTTGATTAAAGGATTCTGCAGTAATGGTGAATAAAACTTGATGGTGGGGGGTGACTATGGCTCTCTGACTTGGAATATAGCATGCTTGGTAGAAGTGGATGATTTCTGGGAATGGGTGTACCTATGGGAAATAGTACTTGGGAAAATTTGACTCCCAAAGGTGAATGTCATCATTCTAGTTTAAAAACTTGTCTTTACTCCAGGAGTGGAGTTTCAGTAGGTAGGTAGGGGAAGCTATATCTTTAATTTGAAAAAATCTCTATCGGCTAATGCAAGGTGGTCAATATGCAAGTGAGGGTTTTGTAGAGGTCTTACATTCAGAGAAGTTTGGTAAGCCATAACTGGGTTAATTCAACTAAATTATGCTTTCTGTAACTTCAAGAGTGAGGTTTAGAAGCTCTTGAACAGTGGGAGGGTAATTATAGTTTGTGAAAAGGGTTTTGGGTGGACAATAGGCTTTTCTCCAACTTCAAAAGGTTTTTTAGTTAATTTAAATAAGTAAGCATTCAATAATTACAATGCATTTTTCAAATTCACGGGGTTGTTCTGGTTTTTCCAAGTACACCTAGAAATTGGCGATTTGGTGTGGAGACGGGTTTTCGTGGTAGCTGCAGAGGGTATTGAGGCTTGAACCAGATATTTTCTACTTCAATTTGGTGTCTGCAACGTCTTTAGGTGGAATTTGGTGGCTAAATTGGTCGCTCAAAGGTTTTGGGTGTCACAATTTGTTTACAATGGTTTGTAGTGAAAAACGAGTGAAAAGAGAAAATTGGAGCTTTCTCGCCCTTTTAACTGATAACAATCACATTTTGGCATGAATATTATTGAATGAACAATGGGATGTTTTTCCTTTAGGCAAGAAGGTGGTTTTGTGCAACATCACACCGCTTTTGGATGGTAGGTAGTATTTTTTGCGATCACATGATATAACATGGTACTGCCATGTAGACAAACAATGCTTAGCGAAAACCACAAATCTCGTGTGCTCTCGGGTTGTTAACTATCGGATAATGAATCCATAAAATATGGCTTTACACCGTTGGATCTGAGGGTGGGAGATTAGAGGGATATCGCATAGTTGAGTTGCATGGACTAAGTCGTGAAAGTGGTTGGCAGGGCTCGAGGTTTAGTTACAAAGAATTGTAATTAATTAATGAATAATGTTGGGATTTAATATAAGCAGTGGGCTAATAAAGGTGGGACCATGGGTTATGAGGTGGGGGATTTTTAACTGCACCAGGGCTGGTGGGTTAAAAGGGTATCGGGAAAATATAAAGTGGGGGACGTTAATTACATAATGCGGGGGCATAGGAAAGACTTCGAATAAAGGGTTTTTGTGGGTTGTTAAGGGGAAAGGGAAATTAATAAGGGGGAAAAGTGATATTTGTAATGGAGAATGGGTTTCACACTAGGAAAGGGGGTTTTGGGAAGGGGGGATGATTTTTGAAGGGAAATTTCTAGGGGAATGTGTGAAACTAGGGGATAAAGGTAAAAATGAGGGGAAAAGGTATTTATAAGTAATAAACAGATAATGGGGGAAATCAGGAAACAAGTATGTGGGGGTGTAGTGAAATGAGGGGAAATTTAGTAAACAAGTTTGGTGAATATCCTTTCTTTTTCTCAACTCCTCCTGCACATGAAACATAGGATTAAGCATGATAAATGTGCTTTTGACTTAGCAACCTTGTGCATTTTGCAAAACTTCTTCTACCTACCCTTTATTTACCCTAACATTTTTTATTCATTTCAATGGGTGCATTTGAGCTTTCTAACCCTTTATTTCCTTTTCTTTTGATAATAAACCTATCTAATTCTAACCGTATAACTTCCAATGGCTCAGACTAAACTGATGAGATCATTATTATTATTTACCTAACTATTGATCTGCCAAGATTAAATAGTTTGGCTAGATCTTTATTCTCTATCTATCAACATCAAATTCAAAACATGAATGAGTCAAGATTAAGCTATTTGACCATCATGGATTGTGGCATTTTTGAAGCTGCACACAACCTTATTTTGCATAATAAAGTAAAAAGTAGTGGCATTTGAATTTGCATACTTTCATGATCTATTTTTATTTCTTTTGGGGTTCATATTTTTCATTTTTTTGATATTTCCTTTTTCTTTCTTTTTGTCCTTTGATTATTATGTTAGGACATGCCCTCTTTACATTTTTCTATTTTTTAATATGGAAAACATTTTGCAGAAAGCAAAAGTATGTACAATATTACAAGACTAACCATAGCCAATTCAAAATTATGAATCTTATTATTATAGGACCCTAACAAGTTCCTTAATATGTTTATTTATACAAAGGGGAGCTACCAAGTACTCCCTATAAAATAGGGATATTTGTCTCCCTAACTAGAGAATAGTGTTGGAAATATTAAGAGGGGGGGTGAACCAGTATTCCTTAGCAATTAGCACTTTTAAATCTTTTCAGAGTATTAGTTAGTCTTCAATTATTATTAATGTTTATGTAGTAATAATAGTAAATAAAAGAACACAATAGAGATAATAATTTTAGGTGGAAATCCCCCTTCGGGTGAAAAACCATCAAACACTTTTTAATAAATTATTTAATCTTTAGCCCCAACTAAAATGAAAGCAACAAGTTCCTAGAATTCTAGAAAATAATTCTTCTCTAGCTCCCACTGGAAGGACACCCCAATGCCCTGGTTTCTTCAGTAATCAACTAAATGGATGTACCAACACCCTAGTGAGACACTACTCACCCTAGCACCACCCTACCACCCTGAAGTGTTCATAGGCCCCAACATGTAGGTGACTTCATACACTTGTGTAGCACCTCCCTGCGGCCCTATAATGATTGAATTAAGACAATACTATAGATTCCCAAACCAAGGAAAACAATCCACGATAGAGTAAGATGTACAATGATTTTCGTGTACTTGACCAAATATCCAATCACTCTATGACCTGCAACCCAACTATGAAATCATCCCAACAGTGACTCCTATACCTCCCAACACTGTCTCTTCAACTCTAGGTAGAATGACTCTTTTACAATCTTTACAATTATGACTCTTTCACAAATGTCTCTTTTACAACTTTGCAATGATGACTCTTTTACAATCATGAATCTTTTATAAATGACTCTTTTACAACTTTACAATGATGACTCTTGGCCTTAACAATACTTCACGATATCTGGATGGTTATCATGTCTTCAAGGATGTCCTGCTGCAATGATTCCTTTGATTTGATACTTGTGCTCTTGAATTATTGCTTGATGTTGTACTTGAATCTTCTTCTACTTGCATGCAAACTTTTCCTAGTGAAGCCAATCTGAAAACAATACAAAATACCCTTGAGCTTACCTCTACCTGTGAAACACATGTAAGTGCATAATTATAAATAAATAAAAATAAAAATTACAATGAATATTTGAAGTGTGCTTGTCACATTTTTTGTTGACTTGTTGTAGCATTAGACAAAGACTCCCACTCTTCATATAGTCTTGGACTCTCTGCAAGACTATATCTAAAATTGACCTAAAGATATATACAATAAAAATTGATGACATGCCCTAGACTTGTGATGGACCAAATTCTAAGTACAACAATAGGGCCATTCTTTCAACTATGAGAAGACAAGTAACATGAACTTACAACATCATATAGATTAGCATACTTGGTGTAGCATTAAGAATATGTAGTATCAAGAATAGCACATTCGAAAAACTAACAGTGACATAGAGAGACATAGAGATATAACCGAGACCGTGTATATACTTATGTTGTCTTGCAAAAAAATATGTCAGAGATGATACTCAAAATTCAAATGTAAACACTAACCATACATAACTTGTTGTAGGAGACTTACCCTTGATTGTTGATGTGTGGTCTGTACTACAATGATACCCGAATGCATGCTTTTTCTTTTCTTCTAGGAGATCGATATTGAATCAGTTGTACTTATGTAATTTTAGATCTCCAACTTCTAAAATTTCATCTTGTGTTATCTCTCTGAGTCCTCTTTCCAACCCCAAAGGTCTGATCAAGATTGGATTCTTCAAGAAAGAGTTATGCCCAATCTCCCATGATGACCTAATTATAGACTTGTTCCGTAGAGCTAACTTGTATGAAGTGACACATGTCACTGTTGCAACCTTAGGCCCTGAAAATGATACCCAAAAAACTAAGGTGCATCATCTTTCTGTCACTATTTACTAAATTTTAATCCAATGCTCAGATAGAAAGTTATGACAATTTTCCCAATGTCACATGTTTGACTTGGAATTTGGGAGCCTGCAAAAACTCTAACTTCCTCAGAACATATCTCCGAACATATAGTGAACTAAGATTAGAAATTCGGTCAAGTGGTTCATTGATATTTTGGCTCAAATGGGTTTTAATTTCAGCTTCTGAAGCTTCACAGAAAATAGTTATAGTGAAAATTAAATGATGACATGTTTGAAGCCACAAAATCCCTACTAGAGGAGGATATGAGGGTCACTATTTATATGAATGTATTGAGTTGAGAGGGTCCTCAACAAGTGAATGTTGGAGGGATTTTAGGAGAAAAGAAACATTATTCACTATTGACTACTCAATGACCACAACCAATTATGAGTGCCATGCCACAACCCCATAGGGGTTTAGCCCACTAACTAGGGTTACTAACTTCAAACACGAATATCTCTCAAACATTGAAGAATTATGTGGTGTGCATATATAAATGGGAACATCTCGACGATCAGAATCCATATAGAATACCCTTGACTCATAATAGAGTAATTTTTGAAGTCAAAATACCCATGCAAGATTGGGGTAGCCCCTAGTGTTGCTTGGGTTGACATCAATGACAACCACTAATCAAAAAATAGGTGGATCTAGATCTTCCTTGACTTGCACTGGCTCAACTGCCAATGAACTAGATCTGCTTGGCTGTTAATGACACGTAGTTGATGAGAGATAGAGTGGGGATATTCAACTCATTAGAGGGTTTAAAGAGGTGGACAACCACTTAGAATCTCTCTTGCTATCTACTCACAATACCATGGGTAAATCCCATGGGTGGATAAATACCATGAGTGGATGAATACCATGGGTAGATGTTACTTACAATACCATGGGTAAATTCCATGGGTGGATGAATGCCATGGGTAGATGTTATTTTCCATTCGGATCACAATCATAGGACACCACGTGGCCCTATGCAAGGCTGCCTAGTGGTCTTGATTATCGACTCAAAAATTTGTTATGGACTGAATTATCCTCTGCAAAACGTCAATCATCGACCTCTAACTGACAAGTCTACCTACTGACCAGTGGGCCACAGATATTTCTTGTTATATCATGGTTGACAAGTTATATTTAAGGTGTAAACGTTATCGTTTCGCATTAATTTTTGGTGGGGGGGCTAGCTTGTCTACCCCAATGCTTGGTTATATGGCCCCCATGAGATGAAGGTGCAAACGACAGAGGCAATGCAAAGGTTGGGCCAATGGCTGATAGTTATATAGGGTAATGCGACCAATTGTGCTAGGTTCGGGGTTGGGGTGCATGGCATACTGGCCATGGCCTGTGGCCATGTGGTGACGAGGAATCGAGAGCGGAGGAGAAGGGTGGGGCTATGACCCATTAACAATTTTTTTATTATTATAAATAATAAAAACAATGCAGCAAGCATCAACTCTACTAGATTGAACTTGCCACCTCTAGGTTCCCAACAAAATGCACCCACCAATAGGCCGTAGTCCATTTTTTGGCGTAATTGGTAGAGCTGATAGCCAATATTGTGGTAATTTTGGACTATTTTTGGAAATAGAGGTGTATCTTACTCATTTTTAATCCTTTTTGACCTCAAGAAGAGCATAGATGGGGATTTTTTAGCATTCTGGACACAATGGTAGTATTATTTTTACAAATTGAAGATTGTATGTTTATGTATTGAGAATTTGAGCATATAATAAAGCAGTCAGCACTAGAAGCTGGACCTAGAGACGTAGCCCAAGATGTGTGAACTCCGTTATCAAGTTTCTTGTTTTTGATGTTCCACTTTTGTCCTCCTTTAATTGTTAAAAATTTTGCAAATTAACTTAAGTTTTTTTACTTTTTCAACCATGATCCATTTCCCAAAGGACATAAACTAGCTTGAAAATTTTTAAATGAAATGTTCACTTTCATTTTTAGATTAGTTTGGTATTAGAGCAAGGTTTTTTTTTCTTTTTTTGGTGAAGGTTTGAGAAATTTTCCAAGGTTTTCAAATTTTTACAAGGTATAGATTGAGAAGAGGAGAAGGAGAACTTGAAGAACCTAATGCTCAAGTTGGCTCATGAAGACCACATTCTTCACAATTCATGGCACGTGAAGAAGGACAAGGACAAGAATTGATGTCTGAGGATGATAGAGCTTTTAGAAAATATTTATTTTTTATGATTGAGATGGTTAAAGTGTTGTATAGTTAAAGAACAACACAGTTGCAAGGAGAAAGTTCTAATAACCAAAAGGTGATGGTGGTAATGGGGTAAAGACTCAACCTAATATTCCTCCTTCACCTCCATCTTCACCTCCTTCACATAGATTAACTCCTCCAACATATCCAAGTGGACATGCTAAGTCTCCTTTGATTAAGCTTGATGTCAAGTTTGAATTGCCAGTGTATAATGGAGAAGTAAATGTTAAAACATTGGACAATTGGGTTCTCCAAATTGAAGTTTATTGTGTGATCCAAAATATTAATGATGATGTCACAAAGATCCAACTTTCTTCTCTTTGTTTGGAAGGTGAAACTCATATTTGATTGGAGGCCAAAACTCAAGAAGATTTGAAGAAAAGTGGTAATTATATCTTCTTGGAATGATTTTATAGGTGCATTAAGAAGGAAATTTTATCTATTAGCTTATATGCAAAAATCAATAATGGATTAACAAAATTTTAGACAAGCTAGAGTGCCCAAAGTTACAAGAATTTAGAAAAAGAGCATTAATCTTGGGTGTTGATTAGACCTCACAAGACACTCTCATTAAATATATGCATGTATTTCATAATTATTTGAGACATACCAGACTTATGTTTAATCCAACCAATCTATATGAAGTACGTGTTCACGCTACTAATTTAGAATAAAAAGGCAAGAATGTTCCTCATGAGTCTAGCTAGAAACCCTCCAAATCTGGAGACAAAGGAAAGGGGAAAGCTAAAGGAAAAGGCAAGATGAATGTGATAGTTAAGAAAGGGGGAGATAAACTTACATGTGAACATTTTTCAAAAGATGGGCATGATTAATATCAATGTTGGAAATTACATCCATAATTGATACCAAAGAAGTTCAATAACGAGGATAAACAAAACATTGTTGCTACAACTCAACAAGATCTAGGATCCGATTTAGGTGATGAAACTAAAATCACATCCATGGGAATGAAAGGTATAGCTTCTAATGCAAGTACTAGTTTTTATAGCAAGCTTGTTTAATCTCAAAATGATAAATAAATAAGTGAGTTGTTTCATATCAAAGTCATTACAAAACATACAAAAGTTGATACATTATTTGACAGTGGATCTCAAGTCAATCTTATCTCTGAAGAAATTGTCAATAAACTTAATTTAGTTAGAAGCAATATTGAAACAACATAATATGGTGTAGGGATGGATCATCATTTTATTTCAGATGCTAAAGTTGAGTACCAAATTAGAAATTGGGTCTTGAATGCAAGTAGCACCAGGAAGAGGAAAACTATCATATGAAAGCTATGAACATATACTAGAAGTTGAAGACCATCATGGGTAGACTCTTGGTTGAGAGATTAAAGGAGAAAAGGGAGATTTTATTTAGAGTGGTTGAAGCACAGGGTAAACTCTAGAAGTTATATAAAAGAAATTTGTGCTAGCAAATCAGTTAGAAAATATATACATTATCGATTATGAGGATGAATAAGTCCACTTCATACTATTTAGAATTGGATTCTCCAACTACTTTTCTTTTGCCATCATGTTTGTCATGCCATTCATTAGTTCCAGTTTTCCTATATATTTTGTTATAGGAGGTTTCCTAGCCTCAAACACATGACATAGTTGTCATAGTACCAAATTTCTATATGGTTTTGTAATTTTATTCAAATTATTTACATGGTCTCAAAAAATTAAGTTTTTTCTGCTAGTATAGTTTTTTCACTAGTAAACCAATAGCTACAACCCAAATATTATATATAAATTTGTACTTAAAGTTTATTATGTGAATGTTTTCTTCTTTAGAAAAACAAAAAAAGAAACAACAAAATGAAACAAAACAATTGTTTTTCCTTTTAGTTGTATTTAATTATAAATACAAAAGACATAATACTATATACTTTTTTTGTTGTTTCCCAAATATTTTTAAATCTCTATAATACAATTTAATTTCATTATTTATAATTCAACAACAAAATTACTTTTGTTGTGAGAGAGAGATGTTGTGTGTAACGTTACTTTAAAAAAAAAATAACATTACTTTAAAAATCAATGTCAATTTATGTCATAAATAAAATAATTCAATTTTCACATTTATTTTACATGAGACTTTATATAATGAGATAGAGTAATTGAAATTAAAAATTAAAAATTACTTTTTAGTATGAGGGATATATATAATTCCTTCATTGAATTGAAATGTAATGTCTATAGTATGCTAGAAATGTTGAGCATAAGGTAATGTAAATATTTTAGGTCGGTGAATATAAAATAAAAATAACCCTATAAAATTTAAATAATAATAAAAAATAAAAATGACCCATGGTTTTAAGAATTAATAGTTTTGACCCATGATATTCATGCGGAATATAACCTATTTAAGGGGGAAAATAAAGTAGCATAGATCCATCTTAGTTTGATATTATATTTAGCCTATAAATGTAAAACTATGGATATGTTGGCTTTGGGCAAGGTAGGATAAATATTAAGAAAAATGTAATTATTACATTTTGTCTACTATTTTTGCCTACCTCCATCCACTTTTTACTATGCTATATCTGGTAAAATATAATACTATAATATTAAATTTTACCCAATATTTCCCCTCAATAGGTCCACTTCTTATTGCAACTTTTCTTTATATTTGAAGATTAAAAGTAACCAAACTCAACTATAAAATTAGCAAGGGTGAGGGGGAATATTGAGTAAAATGTAGTATTTAGGTTGGGGTGTGATGGGAAACACCCCTGCCACTTTTTATTGGGTGGGGGTGGTAATAAATATCTGATTCACTTTTTATTAAAAACAATTCTTTATATTTGAGGTTCGTAAGTAAACATAACTCCTGTGTAAACATTTGATCCTAGTATGGTAGATATTCTGTAATCTATTAACCAATTTAGATACTTATTAACTCTGGATCTACCAAGGGTCGAGAGGGATGAAATTTCTTGAGATGCAAAGCTCTTTTAAAATGAAAAGAGATTTGATCTCTCTAGGCCAATGGTAGATCCAGAATTAAGATGAATCTAGACCGATATAATAATAATTTCATATAACATATTATTTATAAAAATATACATTCTAAATTTTACTTATTATTAATATTATTTATAATATTATATTTTCTATTAATCAATTAAATTAAAATTATCCTTATAATTAATTAATTAATTTTTGAATAACTAAAATATGTTTATATTAAAAAAAAAAAAATTCTAATAAAAATTCATTATATATATATATATATAGAGTATAGAGTGTTGAAGGTTAGTTAATTGGTTGATTTCACCTTTCTAAAATCACCTCCCTAGTTGATTTTTGTCTTTTATATTGGGATTCAATAAAATGAAATGTATTTGTTTAAAAAACTAGAATTTTGGATTGAAGACTAAATTGATTCACTCAAATACAACAAATTAACATGTTTTCAAA
The DNA here is from genome assembly GCA_000404065.3 of Pinus taeda. NCBI lineage: Eukaryota > Viridiplantae > Streptophyta > Pinopsida > Pinales > Pinaceae > Pinus > Pinus taeda. The sequence goes on along the minus strand of APFE030109926.1, from coordinate 8,268 downwards.
AGACATTTTAAAATTCATTCTATTATATTGTTTGAAAGATAGATATTATATATCACATATATTGTTATTGATTTATTTTTATTTGAGCCCAATGTTGTGTTTTCATTTCTTACCAGAAATCTAGTTTATATATATATATATATATATATATATATATATATATATAATTTACAATTTTTGAATTAAATAGAGACAAAAGTATGTAGTAACAACAATAATAATAATATATATGATGGCCTTATTTTCTTCAAATTGTGAAGTGGTGATTCAATACTCGACTTGCTTCATGACTTTTGTTGATGTGCCACACTTTTCAAACGTGGCCTCGCTTAATCACAAACCATCGTGAGTCGAGTCGAGAGGAGAGAAAACAAGAGTACAATATTAAATCTCTGGGAATTACGCTTTTTAGAATACATAAAATAAAACAATCGTTTCACAAGAATAAGTGGGGGAGAAGAAAAGAATTTTTTTTGAAAAGGTGAGTCGTCAACAAAAGAATCCAAGCTTTTCCTTAATGCATGTGATGGAAACTTGCAGTAAACAAGAACCCACCATGATGGCAAGCGCATATGAGAGAAAAGAGAGTGATGGATTTAAATGTTGAGCCTTGGTGACATCTAAATCCAACTCTGTTTCCATCCTTAAATTAAGAGCAGAGCCTCATTTCCATAGACGAAATCATAAGGGGTAAAACCAGTAGTTGTCTTCCAGGTTGTATTATAGGCCCAAGTGGCCACCAATAACCTATTTTCCTAGTCCTTTATGTTGTTTCTCACAACCTTGGTGAGGATGTATTTTAATGCCCCATTTGTGACCTTTACTTGTCCATTGGTTTGAGGATGATAGGCAGTAGATTTTATGTGTTTGATATGGTGTTGTTTTAACAAATTCTTGGTCAAATGTGATGTGAATTGAGCTCCTTGATCGGTGACTATCTCTTTGGGGTACCCAAATTTCTAGAACACATTCTCCCTTAACCATTTTGCCACTTTCTCCTTTGTTTCTACCTTGACAACCTTTATCTCAACCCACTTTGTCAAATAATTAGTGCATACAACGATTTACTTCTTTTGCCCTGATGGTGGATTAATTGGCCCAATGAAATCCATGCCCCACTTGTCAAATGGCTCCAATGCCACTTGAGGTTGTAAAGGAATTTCATTTGTGGGGATAGCTTTCCCCATCCTCTAGCATTGATCACATCGACTGGTGTATCTTCTTGCACCTTGATGAAGAGCAGGACAATAGTAGCCAGCTTGGAGAACCTTTAAAGTTGTACTCTTGGCAGCAAAGCGACCTCCACAAGGCCCATCATGACAGGATGAGAGGATTTCAAATACTCCCTCTTCCCTAAAAAATCTCCTCAATATTTGTTCTGGTGCCAGCTTGAAGATATTTCCCCCAATCCAAGTGAAAGGGGCACTCTTCCAAAAAATTCTTCTCTTTTCCCTGCGTGACAAATTTGGAGGGAATTTTGCAGTAACTAGGTAGTTGCCTATGTCAACAAATGATGGAGAGAGAACTAAGATAGAAAATAATTGCTCATGTGGAATTTGATCATCAACCATCCCTTCATCACCTATAGGAAAAGAATGTTTAGACAAAAAATCTGCAACTACATTTCTTTTCCTTTCTTATCAATAATAGTTAAATCAAATCGTTATAACAGAAACAACCATCTAATAATTCTAAAATTCACATCAGGTTTTCTCATTAAGTATTTGATAGCTGCATGGTCAATATGCAAAAAAGTTTGATATCTAGTGATGTATTGTTTTAACTTGTTCAAAGAGTGTACAATAACTAGGAGTTCTTTCTCAATTATAGTGTAATTCAATTCAGCCTTAGACAGATTTTTTCTAATGAAGTAAATGGCATAAGAATAAATGTCATCTATATGGCCTAAAGCTACTCCTATATATTTGTCGAATGCATCAACATATATATGTAAAAGAAGAGTCCAATTTGGGCCTCTAAGTATGGGTGCAGTGGTTAATTTGTCTTTCAAGATCTCTAGGGCCTCTTGGAAACTATATGACTAGCAGAATTCTAAGTCCTTCACCAATAATACAAACAATGGGGAGGCTACTTTGCTGAAGTCTTTGATAAACCTCCTATAATATCCAGATAAGCCTAAGAAGCTCCTAACATCCTTATGCTTTTGAGGATTAGGGACCCTTTTTATGATGGAAATTTTGTTTCGGTCTACTTGTATTCTGTCCTGTGATTTGAATGGCCAAGGACAATCCCTGCATTCATCAAGAATCCACACTTCTCAAGACTAAGTGATAGGATCATTTCAATGCACTTATTCAGGACTTTCCCCATGTTATAGAGAGTCTCTGGGAAGTCACATCCATAGGGAGTGAAATCATTCACTTAGATCTATATGGAGTCATGGACTAGATCAACAAAGACAATCAGAACTACTCTTTGAAAAATGGCAGGGGAATTACATAATTCGAAAGGAAGGACACTATAAGGAAAGGTACCCCAAGGACAAGTCCATGTAGTTTTATCTTAGTCCTCTGGGATGATCTGGACATTATTTTAACCACTGAATATATCGAGGAAAGATAAGAACTTATTCGATAAAAGACCATCTAAAACTTGATCAATGAAAGGTAAATGGAAATGATCTTTCTTAATGGATTTGTTCATCTCTCTATAGTGCACATAGTTCCTCCACTTTCCATTCTTCTTTTGGACCAAAACTAGAGGGGACACCCACTCACTATCTGAGATGGGGTAGATGAACCCTAGATTCAACAACTTCGGCAACTCTTCCTTCACTATGTCTTTGAGGGTTGGGTTCATTCTCCTCATAGATTGGCTCACAGGTTTTCATCCTTCCTTAATGTATATGTGATGAGTACACACTAAAGGATGCACCACTTTCATTTCTTTATAGCTCCAAGAAAAGGCATCTAAGTGCTCTCTCAACATTTTGCACAGCTTCTCTTCTTGGTTGGCTAAGAGAGAGGGTTTAATCTTCAAGGTTTTAGATGGACCAAATTCTACAATTTTGACATGTGCAAGATTTGGGTCCACTAGGAATAACTCATTCCAAGGATTATCCTCAGATTCCTTCATAAGCTCATCAAGAGGCATGGCATTAGGGGGTTGGTTCCGGAGTATTTGATTAATGAGGTCATCTTCATTAGGTGTCCCCCCTCCTATAACAACATATAAGGTGTAGATTGGATGGGATGTTGTATGAAGCACTTCATCTTCCTCCTCCTCTTCCAACTATAGGGGTAATTCATGGTCAAGGGATGGTTAAGTAGGAGGGTACAATACCAAATTTTTGGACAAATTCTCATTCTTAATGGTCATGTTCCCAGGTCTACAACTTATGTAAACATCAAGAGTGGCTAGCATTGGTCTTCCAAGGATGAAAGGATAACCCTTGAATTTGGTCTTTTGATGGAGAACTAGGAAGTCAGCAGGATACTCCCGAGAGTTAATAGAGACCATTACATCCTCAAAAACTCCCTCAGGATCCACTATGGACCTATCTGCAAGTTGCAACATTGTGGTGGTATTTCTCAAGGATCCTTGGAGGTTTAGCTTGAGCATGGCTTCCTTAGTCATCAAATTTATGGAAGCCCAAAGATAAATTGAGGTGTGAGAGACAATGATGCCATCAATGTGCACATCTACGACAGGACTCCCAGGATCTAAATACTTTAGGAAAATCACTCTCACCAACATTATATCAGGAAATTGACCAATAAAATTGATGGTACGGGTGTATTTATTTCTCCTTGTAGGATGTTTGTAATTTATTTTTATAATCTTATTATAGATGGGGACATCCTTGATAGCTTGGAGGAGCCGGATTTTAACACACAAGTTTTTCAATTCTCCTAGAAGTTGAGTCTCTTTTGTGGTGTGTTGGTTAGATGGATCAATAGTTTAGGAAAAGGAGGTGGATTTAGATAAGGGATACTCTCTTCCTTTTCCTCTTCAATCTTCTTAGGTGGAGATGGATTTTTGTTATCTCAGAGCACTCTTCTATACATGAGGTTGATTTCTTGGATCTCCATAGCATAGGTAGGATAATATGTCTCCCCACTATAGACCTATTGCGTCTTCTTGTTGTTTGGGTTTAGATTTGGTTTAGAAGTCATATGAGGTTGCTTGGGTGGAACAGGATGAATGACGTATGGTTGAGATGGAGGTGGAGGCAATAAAGAAGGAGGTTGGTTGAGTTGAGGCCTCCAATCTTGTGATGGGTTATTCCACTAAGAATGTGTAGAAGCATATGGCTGAAATGTTTGATTGACAAGTTAGGTAGCATACTGAGGTCTTGTTGATGCTTCTAAAATCGTAGCATAAACATTGGGGATAACGCCCGATTCAGACCTTAGTACAACTCCTTTTCCATTTGGAATGGTGGCTTCGACTGGATGTTATGGGACCAGTTTCCCAATAATGTATGATTTGATGAATGAGTGTTTTAAATGTATAACAAAGATGATAGGTGGTTTAATCTATAATTATGAAAATATAAGCATATATCTATATAACTCATGTAATATTATAACAATGCGATTTTTGATAATTCCTAGCATACAAATAATCATATAGATGGTTTACTTATCCATAGAAAGATGCATTCAAATAATGATTACTTTATTTAAGAAATTAAACAAAGTAATTATGAAAACATATCACATGACCTATTGGTATTTATTGCTGACATATATCTCTGATATAACAATTCTAAATCATTTAGAAGTGACTTAATATAGAATTTCTTGAAGCATGTTAATACATTAACAATAGAAAATTAAATGAAATGCTAATTACATAAAGAACAATACAAAAAAGAATAGTGATAGAAATACCACATGCATTTGAGTCTTGATATGTAAGTAACATTATGATTCCACCTTTTTATTCCAGAAACTTCCAGGAGATACAAAAATGCAGGTCTTGAAAATTTCATTCACAAAAATATGAAACGTTGATCCACTCCTTATAAAAACTAAATTAAGAAGTGCAACTTCTCTTGTGTAGTTTGTGTACAGTCGAGGACCCTTTCTCCAATAACATGAAAGAGTTTATATAATGGAGTTAAAACAATCTGTCTATGAAAATCGCTGAGAGTTGTTGGAACCGCCACTCATTAAAATCTGGGATTTGAATTGCAAAAATAGTAATGTGTTGTATCTAAAAAGATTCTTTGGATATATTCCTTCTTCTGTATCTGCAACTAACAAATTGAAAGCATGTTTTGAATTTCCGAAAGTAGACTCATCCTGGAGTGTCGTTGTCCTGTGTATGTGGCATATCAAATCTCAGGGATCATGCGATCAACATCATCGGCAAGGCATTTGATGGTCATCTATTGGCTATGCAGCTTGACCAAAAAGGACCAGTACACATCCTAGTTAAGGTTTTGTATTTTGTTGAGTTGTTCATCCTTGGTGGCCAAATATTGCTTCCATTGATTTTCTAGCACTTTAACCTTTAGAAGATTACCTAGGGAACAATCAGAAATTCAATTGGCTCCATATAAACAATCATTTATCATTTCAATCACATTACTCATTGTAGACCTAGCCCTGGAGGTAGCCCTTTCTGCCTTTATCAGCTGTGTTACCCACTTCGAAAACAATATTTCTTTATGTGACTCTTGAATTTTTGGTAGGTTAGCAACTATTCCTTCTACTGTGCTTTTCCAGGAGAGGTAATTTGTGACCCTCTCATCTGCATCCTAAAATCCTAATCTGGTATTAATTGCTTAATCAGTTAGTGATGTAGTTATGATGCATAATGGGTCGACAAGAGATATTTTATGGCAAAGTAGATTGAGTTGTTGAGATAAGGCTTTATTTGCTTCTAGGGCTTCCTTCTTAAATTCCTCAACCTTGGGATAATCTCTGAATTGTTCTATACAGAGTTGTAGCTATGTGATTTTATCCTCTTTAGTATTAATTTCTTGTTGATGTGTCAATTGAAGTTGTTTGAGATTGACAACTATTTTTGTTTTTGGATGGCATTCTGGTCGATCTTCTGTTTATCCAGGTTTAATTGTTCCTCAAGCTGCTCGTTCTTTTTTTTTCCTTCTGCCAACTGTTCTTCAAGCCGATTAATTTTATGTTGTTGTACTGCTGCCTGTTCCTCAAGCTGATTAATCCTTTGATCCTTTTCCTTGAACAATTGGTTAACCTCAGTTGCCTTATCAATTGTTGTGGTTATGTCTGCCCCTGCAAATTGAGATGACCTAGTCAAATCCTCAGAAGGATTGACTTCTGAATCCTTCCATAAAACATTCATAAATTCAGATTGAGGAATTGTGGACGATGTATGGTCTATTTTCCTCTTTTTTCTTTGTCTTTTGACTACAGCCTGTGTTTTGGATTGTAATATACATTTAATGGTGGTATTTCCTCAATATTCAATATAATTTCTCCTCAAGGGTTTTCAGGAATTATTTTGTTAGGTCCCTATAATACTAATAATGCCCCAATTACTATTGTAGTTGTATCCCTTATTAATATTGGTGTGCCTCTATTGTCCCCATATTGTTATTATTGTGCCCCATAGAATCCCTATATTGTTATTTTTGTGCCTTTATATTATTATTGTTAGGTCGGCTTGGTTATATTGTGACTCCTTAGACTCCTATATATAGAAAGGAGGTTTTGTCATCTGAGTCATCCAAGAATTGTTCATTTATGTAATGTAAAGGAGGTTGCCCCCTCGAAGAGGCTGAATTCTAAGCTGTTGATCTATCTTTTCTATCTTTTTCTGAGCTGGTTTCATAACGTTTGGTATGAGAGCTTTGGATTCTAGGGTTTCCCTGCTCCAAATAGGTCATTGTGGCATTTTCACTATAACTCTTTTTCTACGATGTTCCAGAAGTGAACAAAAAAGCCTATTTGAGATGAAATCGCATTGAACCTCGAGTCCGAATTTCAGAGCTTTTCGTGCTATATTTGTGGAGATATGATCTGAGGAAGTTGGTATTTTTGCAGAGTCTTGAATTACATTCCAAACAAGTGACCTTGGAAAAATCATCATAACTTTTGTTTTAAGCATTAGATTGCGATTTCATAAGAAGTTTTAGAAAGAGGATGGATTGTAGTTTCCTGTAATGTTTTAGACCCGAAGGTCAAAATAGTGACCTGTGGCACCTCATACAAGTTCGCTCTTATGAAAAGGTATATAATCAGGTCATCTTGGGAGATTGTGCATAACTCTTTCTTGGAGAATCTAAATTCGATCAGACTGGTGGCATTAGAAAGAGGACATAGAGGGCTACTGCAAGTCACAATTTCAGAACTGAATGATCTAAAATTACAGAGATACATCATATTCAATATTGAGTACCTACAAAGTGAAAAAAGGTGTGTTTTTTTTTTTAATTTCTGCATAAGCTTGGTTTGAAAAATTAGTTTGAAGGAATTCAAAGGGAATAGTGGAAAATTACTATCAGTAATTGATGACCCGAAGAAAGAAAATGGAAGAACCTAGTAAACAACCTGAAAGCTCTAGCATGACTCATGAAGAAGAGGAATAAATGCTACATGATATATCAAAATTACAAGACCAAGTGCGACAAATGTCACTCTCACAAAAGATAATAGAAGCTAAGATAAATGGCATGGAATCTAAGATAAAGGGCGTGGAAGCTAAGATGAATGGAGTGGAATCTAAGATGAATGGTTTGGAAACTAAGATCAATGGCATGGAAGCTAAGATCAATGGCATGGATGCTAAGATGGATGGCATGGATGATAAGATGGAAGAATTGAAGATAAATTTGAATAAGTTGCTACAAGAAATGGTCACTAATGGTGACAGGGTAGTAAAGGAAACTCATGATGAGAACAAAATAAATGTTAAAAATGATTTCATAGACTCTAATGTTGGATCAAAGACCCACCATATTCCAAAAGTCGATATGAGGAAGTTTGATGGCAAGGATCCCACAACATGGATACTATAGATGGGACAATTTTTTGATCTCAATAATGTGCAAAACACACAAAAGGTACATATTGCAACTTTATATTTGGAACCAAATTAGTTTGTATGGTATCAATGGCTTTGCTTTCGTAAAAAAATTATCACTTGGGCGATTTTTACGGAAGAAATGACAGTACATTATGAGGATACAAAAAGCAATACCTTTTTTAGCCAATTGATAAGTCTCAGACAAAAGGGTTCAATGATGGAGCACATTGAGGAGTTCCAAAAATTGAACATAAGGGTAAAAAATATTCTAGAGGAGCATAGGATTGATGTGTT
>APFE030109924.1:0-16511 GCA_000404065.3 Pinus taeda | reverse complement strand
TAATTTGAGATCAATGAATGTAGTTCCACTGACAATTAGTGGAACAAGTATAGTTTGAAATATGAGTGATGATTGGGTTTGAAATAAAGCAATGGTAATGCAATCCAGCAACTCAGCAACTCAGATGTGTGAGACTGACACAATTGAAGCATACTTCGGGATTGATTTCTCAATCTGTCAGGTAAGTTCATTGTAGAAATTCACACCAGATATCTAATGTCATGCTTTAAAGGCAAAGAAATACTATATCTTCTTATCCAATAAACTGAGGGATTTAGAAACAGATAGGAAGGGATGTAAATATTTTGAAAATGAGACTGATTATATAAACACGAACATAAAGAAGATATTGTGTTGTCAAGAAGAATGGAAAGTTTTTTACCATAATCTCCAAACAGTGAACAAAGTAGTGATTCTAAGGCAGTGCCAGATTTCGGAGAAAACAACGTGTGCTATGTAATGTGAAGTGGCTGAGGGTAGAATTAACTTGTGCGTGTCTGTGGAGTGGCTGAGCAAAGTATCTCTGAGATGGTTGCTCAAATGTTGATGTGTTTGAGTGCTAGGCCTGTAAGGCTGGTATTCTTTGCTGGTTAAGGCTGAATGTTGTCCCATCTGCTATGTGTTCGTATCAAAGGCTGAGTGTGCTCCTGTAGTGTTTGGAAGGCTGTAACAGAGTGCAAAGATCAGAAATAAGGGGTTATTCATCACCTTTGCTGAAGTTGTATTGAGGGCAATTCTCCGTGTACAAACCAGGTTCCACTATTGTTCCTATTGTGATGTACTATCTTAACCTGAATTAAATGATGATGTGCAGCTTTCAGTTTGTTATTAATGCAATATATATCAGCGGCTCAAATCATTTCTGAATGCAATCTGCTATCTTAATATCTGGCCTGAAGTCTTCTTATATAGTTGCGTCATTATATGCTATTGTTCAAGCTACAAACAAAATTTTTTACATCTACAGCAGTCCCGCAACAAACTCTTGTCAAAAGGCTTCACCTTAAAAAATCACATAAAACTCCAGTGACCAATTTGGGAAATTTATAGAGGGAATTCTACAGTTGAGTACCTAAAGAATAACAACGTTGCATACCAAGGAACACATCCATATCTCCAACATCAACATAAAAGTTGTCTCTAACAGTATAATCTAGCACTATTAGTTATCTTCTTGAAACATCATAGTTATCTTGAAACATCTTAGTTATCTTGTTTTTCCCCTAGGGCTTGAATTGCTGGACAGGTCTTTTCCAAACAGATCTTGAATTGCTGGGCTCTGATATTTCAAAACAGATTTAGCAGAGCTATGATATTACAGACAGATTTACCAAAGAATTATAGGTTTAGTTTCTATGTATAAAGACAACTGATAAAGCCATTGTATTTAAGTAATATGCGGATTATTCATATGAATTTCTTCAGTGCACTCTCAAAGCCCCTGAAAACATCATCCTTCATTCTTCTTGTATGTGACCTGGGGTGATTTCTTGTTTTATCTCATATTTGTTTCTTTCTTCATGCTGAATACTCTAGCCGTACCTTTTCTGATTACTATCTTGAAGGCTAACTACCTCTGCTGATGCACGATCTAGCCTAATGTAGTCTTAGCTACTGTGCTAACCGAAAGACGAAAATGTGATGTTATGCCTTGGGTTATGGTAATTCTGTCTACATGTGGGTTCTTTACATGTTAGCATCAACATAATATAAAACAATCTAAATGTTACTTGCTATTCTGATGTTTAGTATTTACAATCTCCAAACTTAAATTCTTGTAAATGAGATTCAGTATTTACTCTGCAATTTAAATGTAGATTCTGCTTCTGCTTAGTGTATGCAGCTTGTATGTTGATTATAATGGATCAAAACCTGGAAGGCCCCCAGATCATTGTTAGCTGGAGGAGCAGGGTAATGTAATGGTTTCACAAATATCTGTCTTCATTGTAAATTAATTTAGGGTTTCCTTTGTATCTCAAACATCTCATGAGATTCCTCAGCATCACATGAGGTTTATTAGAGAAAAAGAAGGATGAGGCCTATTTTTCGGAGTATAGAAATAAAGTTCTAAAGCAAACTAAGAAATTCTTTACCAGGATAGACCGAAGTTGGTCTTTAGTAGATATTAACAATCATCATCGTCATAAATATTAAGTAATTCCATTACACACAAGGTTATCATAACGATTACCATTTTATCATAACCTTGTATGAACAAGCTTAGATGGATAAAAAAAGAAATTTGAGAGCTACGGTATTTATAGAACAGATCTAGCATACCTATGATATTTTAAAACAGATTTCCCATAGGTTTGCTGTATGTTCAAAGGACTCAGTAAAATCGTTTTATGCTATTTGCTCAATGCTATGTATTTTTTCCTTACGGATTTTGGAATGTACACCTAAAGTTTCTTTACAAAACATGCCATGATATCATGTTCATTTCCTATTATATTTACATATTCCTGCTGAATACCTGCCATAGCATTTCTTTTGTTCTACCCTTCTTCTGTCTGGACTCTGGAATAGACATCTGCTTAGTCACCATAAACCATTCTAATCTCTGATAAATAGCCTAGTTCTTTCGGTTTTGGTTTATCAATAATATGACCATATCCTTGAGCAAAAGAAGCAAGATTTACGAGCAGGCTTTGGTAATCATACAGTCATATAATTGCTTATTTACACATTTGAGTCAACTAAGTTAAAAGTTTGTTAGACCTTTGATTTTCTTGGAAGATAAAATCATAACTTTATTTCAAGAGGATATAGTAGTTGCCACCCCCAAAAGGCCATCGACTACTCATATAAAGAACAAAAGACTACTAGTAAAGGATAGCAAAACTTGTCCTTCATAGATTACCCTATGATCAAATGGCAACATACATATTCAAATGATCAAATGGAAACCTACATATTCAAATAAAGGGCTGTGCCCTTAAAACCTAGAACAGATTTTGAAGCCTTTACAAAACCTCCCAATAGTTCTGAAATAAACGCATAAATAGACCCTGTCTTGATGGTAACAAGTGTCGACTTCAAATCTTCCACATTATCATCAGAAATGATAACAATCATATCCTGAAAAAACAGAGCAGCCAGTGGAAAAAGTAAAACTAGAGATCATCAGAGGCATTGACCCCCGTTTCTTCCTCTACTAGCAGAGAGCCAATGGAACCAGCAACAGCCTGTTTAGAGAGAGTCTGCTTTAGCATTGACCTCCTAATGTGGTTGCGTCTAAGAATTAACGTGTAGTGAGGACAGTCCGTTCAAGCAAAGGCCTCAGTGATGAGTTCTGCAACCTGTAATTCCCTTTCAACCATGCAACAAGTTTAAAGTCCTCAAATACTTGGAGCCTGCCTATGCCGTTCGCTGAAACCCGCTTCAGAAGATTGAGAATAACTTGTATTTCTGCAAAGATGTTTGTTCCTCTACCCATTCTGATTTCGAGAGTATGAAAGATCATCAGAAATGAAAAGAACTCCACCAGCCCCACATGGCACAAGGTTTCCCTGGCTGGCCCCATCAAACAAACCGAAGCAAAGGATTTGTCAATTACAGGTGGTTCCATTGAAGTTGCAGGTTTCGAGTTTGGGTTTTGCTTGACGATGGGGACGATCCTACTCCTGTACCTGGCGATCTTCAGATAAGCGGGCTCGGCCATATCGAGCTGTTGCAGGGGTGGGAAAGCGTTGCTTGGCGGGCAGAAGTTGGTAGCTGTGACCATGACAGTTCCTGGCAAATTGGTAGTTGTGACCATGACAGTTCCTGGCAAACACCATTGAGCATCGTCATTGCCTTGCATTTCACAGCTTGAGGCCATCGTTGAAAAGCGCAGTGCTCAAAGCAGCAGGGCCGATAAGTCCCGGGCGAATAAGTGCAATTCGTTTTCAGCAAATAACTTATTGACAGAGAAGTTATCGAGTGGATAAGTAGAGTTCCAATTTTGTGAGAAGTTATCAGCAGATAAGTTATTGAGGATAAGTTATCATTATAAGTTATATAGATAAGTTATCGCAGATAAGTTATGAACAATAAGCTATCACTGATATATTATGGACGATAAGTTATCGCTGATAAGATATGGACAATAAATTATCACTGATAAATTATCGATGATAAGTTATTACTGATAAGTTATATATGATAAGTTATCACTGATAAGTTATCGCTGATAAGTTCTTACAGATAAGTTAGCGCTGATAAGTTATATACGATAAGTTATCACTGATAAGTTATCACTGATAAGTTATTGCTGATAAGTTCTTATAGATAAGTTATCGATGATAAGTTATGTACGATACGTTATCATTGATAAGTCATATACGATAAGTTATCGCTGATAAGTTATGTACAGATAAGTTATCACTGATAAATTATAGGTGATAAGTTATCAATGATAACTTATCGCTGATAAGTGATAAGTTCGGTCAATAAGCTATCATTGATAAGTTATACGATAAGTTATTACTGATAAGTTATACGATAAGTTTCGCTTATAAGTTATGTTCAGAAAAGTTATCACTGATAAGTTATGGACGATAAATTATCGCTGATAATTTCTTACATATAAATTATCGCTGATAAGTTCTGCACAGATAAGTTCTATACAGGATTGCGTCGAACAGGATGGGCATAAGGTTAATTCGAACATCGATTTTATTAATAGAGATTACGATGGGACTATGGGTAAAATCCGTAAGGGTTATAAGTCTTTAGGATTAGAGGAGCCTGATCTAGAGAACGGTTTTACTGATTATCAATCCGTTGAACAGATTGGGCTTATGGGTAATACGAGCAGCGGTGATAATAATCACTATTGTATTAATCAGAATTGCGTCGATCAGGATGGGCCTAAGGTTAATTCGAGCAGCGATTTTATTAATAAAGATTTCGATGGGTCTAATGGTAAAATCCGAAAGGTTGATAAGTCCATAGGATCAGAGGAGCAATATCTTGATAACGGTTTTACGGATTATCGATTCGTTGAACAGATTGGGCATAAGGGTAATTCAAGCAGCCGTTTCAGTAAGAAAGATTACGATGATAGGAGCAAGGGTTATAGTAATACGAGCAGCAGTTTTAATAATATAGATTATGATGCTAAGAGCAATGGTTATAGTAATAAAGTTTTTGATGTTAACGCTAATAATAATAAAGATTATGATGCTAGGAATAATGGTTATAGTAATAAAGATTTTGATGTTAGCGCTAGGAATTATAATGGTAATGGTATAAGTAAAATATATTATGGGCATAAGGATAATACGATCAACGATTATTCTCATAAGAATTATGATGATATCGATGGAGATTATAGGAGCAAGGGTTATATTAACAAGGATGATGTTAATGCGGGAAATTATAAGGGTAATAGTATAGATAAAATATATGATAAGAAGTCGTTTAATCTTAATAAATTTTGTTATAAAAAAAAGGGTTTTGATAATTCAGTTTCAAATGAGTATTTTGACTGTTATAGTAAGGTTGATAATGTGGATAATTCTATTAGAGTGTCGAGTTCTCTCTCTCAGGGCAATAAGGTGTTAAACTTGTCGAGTTTCTCCTTTCCGCCTGCGGTCTTTAGTCTCTTAGGAAAAGGTCTTAATTTTGCCTTAGCGCCCAGAAAAATCCCGGTTGAAGACATCATTTGTGATGTGGAATATGGCATTAAGAACCTTCCTGACAAGATTAAAGACACGATTAGGCAGTATTGTGCCGTTGCCTTGAGGAGGGCTAAGCCTCCCCGTAGTAATATCAGCAAAGCTGAGTTTGAGGCTCTTAAGACCTTGAACAATAATCGTGAGGTCGTGGTCTTAAAAGCGGATAAAGGTGGGGCTGCCGTCCTCCTAGATAGAAGTGATTATAGGAATAAGATGCTCGATCATCTATGTAATAGTGGGAGTTATAAGAAGCTTTCGAAAAATCCCCTTAAAAAGGTTTCCAGAGCGGTCGCCCTTGCGATCAAGTCGTGCAATGCCACTGCTCCTTTATCCCAGAAGCTTATTGAAGGAAACCCCATCGCTCCTAGGATCTATGGCCTTCCAAAGGTCCATAAGGAAGGGGTCCCCCTTAGACCCATTGTCAACACCATTGGTGGTCCGACTTACCTCCTGGCCAAATTCCTCGGTGCAAAGTTGAGGCCCTTGGTTGGTCAGACTGAGTCCTTCGTTAAAGACTCGGCTTCTTTTATTGAAGATCTTAAGAGAATTAAGCTTGAGCCCGAGGACATTCTGGTAAGTTTCGACGTGGTCTCTCTTTACACTTGCATCCCCATCAATGAGGCCATGGCGGTGATTAATAAGCTCACCGACCTGGATACAGCTAAGCTTGTTGAGCTTTGCCTTACCTCCACCTTTTTCAGCTTCGAGGGTGAATTCTATGAACAGACTTGCGGAGTTGCCATGGGCTCCCCCTTGTCCCCTATCGTCGCTAATCTCTTTATGGAGGATTTTGAATCTAAGGCTTTGGCCTCCTCTCGGCTTTTACCAAAGCTTTGGAAAAGATTCGTAGATGACACTGGTGTTGTGTGGTCGCATGGTCCTGATGAGTTGGATCGGTTTTTCAATCATCTCAATAACCAGTCCGCCGCCATAAAATTCACGATGGAAAAAGAAGACAAGGGGTGTCTTCCGTTCTTGGATGTTCTCATCTCTAAGAATATGGATGGTTCCTTTTCTCATCGGGTATTTAGAAAGAAGACGCATACTGAGCAATACTTGCATGCTTCGTCCCATCATTTCCCCGCTCAGAAGTTAGGGGTTCTAAGCACGCTTGCCACACGTGCTGTCAGAATTTCCGATGAAAAGAGCTTGGAAACGGAGAAAGCTCATCTTCTAGATGTCTTTGTGAGGAATGGCTACAGCAGACACCTGGGTCAAAAATCCTTCCTCAAGGCCAAGAAGGAGAATTCAACCCGTAAGGATCCTAAAGATCGTGTCATAGGTGTTAACTTGCCTTACGTCCAAGGGACCACTGATAGGATTGCGAGGATTCTGAGGAAATACGATGTGCCCGCAACTTTTAGACCTCTCAATACTATCCGTGTCTCCCTCAGGTCTGTAAAAGATCCGGTTGACCCTAAAGACATGAAGGGCGTCTATGTCATTCCGTGTTCCTGTGGGACACCATATATTGGTGAGACGGGTCGCTCTATTAATCAAAGGATTAGTGAGCATTCAGTTGACCTAAGGCATGGCAGGACCAAGTCCTCAGCCCTTGCTGAACATGCCGGGAAGACGATGCATCATGTCTGTATTGAAGATGCTCAGGTCATTGCTAAGGTTGCGCAGTTTCACCATCGCAAATTTAGAGAGGCCCTGGAGATTGAGAAAAGGCCGGTCAATCTTAATAGGGATGATGGCTGGAAGATTAGTAGTTGCTGGGTCCCAGCCCTGTCTTCCTAGCCTCCTCTGTCCCCTTTCTGTTAGGTCTCAGGGTTTTTTCCCTCTCCTTTTGATGGTCTTCGGCGTTGGCCCCTTTGTCCCTTGGATTTCTTCCCCGTTATTCCTAGCATCCCTTAGGCTTTAGTTTGGTTGGTCCTATTATTATATATGAGTTATTAGTTAATTTCGAACCTGATTGTATTTTCTTTTAAGGTCTCAATTAATCAAGGAATTTTATAATTAGAAGATTGATATTCATGATAGAGTTAAATTAGATTTTTACTTGTAGGTTGGAAATATAATAATTACTACATACTTTATCTTATTTTAATGTAATAATATAATGATTTTGATTGGATGAAGAAATTATTAAATGAATTTAGATTACTTAATAAATCAAATTAATTATAAAATTATACCTTAATTGTGGATATAATTCATTAAATTGGCTTCAAATGGGCCTCGGATTTAAATAAATAGTATTATTAAATAATTATATGATGTACCAATATTATTTTAGTTTGAGTTAGTTGGTTTTTGGTACATATACATACATTTATTAATAAACAAGCTATTAACAAATAATACTTTAGTTATAGAATTTACCTTATTTAACTAGTTTCTAAGAATAATAATAATTTAATGTATCTAGAATATTATTTGTAATAATATTATTGGAATAATAAATTAATTAATATTTATAAATAATAAATATTAAATTAATTATGAAATATATTAGTTGGACCATTAGGTATAAATGATAAATTATAATAGAAATATTATTATTTAATATGAATTAGTTAGGTTTTTGAATTTATATATATACTAGTACAAGTAACAAATGAATATTTTATTATATAAATTACCAAATTTAACTATTTCTTAGATTAAAAATAATTAAATATATAACAATAATATTATTGGTCTCATTTGGGTCATTAGGTCAAAATTAGTCGTTGGCAATATAGCCGTTGGAGTCTCTGCACATACTATTTAAACAGGCTAAGCTGGATTGGATCTTCAACTTGTCCTGACGATGAACCACACTGGTTGGTTCGAAAAGCGTCGACAAAAGATTACTTATGTGATTTCGCCGAAGATTCTTCACTAAACAAGTTATATACAGATAAGTTATGCACTGATAAAATATATACAGATAAGTTATATACTAATAAGTTATCCGAAGAGTACTTATCCAATGATAACTTCGAAACTGAGAAGTTCTACACGATAACTTATTTACTGACAAGTTATCGGAGCATAATTAATCTGTCGTCAATAACTTATCACCATTAAACTGTCCGCGGATTACTTATCTTCTGATAGGTTTAGATCCCTACGGTTTCGTCCTCCACGCTTAGGAAGTCGATAGAAACGGATGAATTATCAGGATAACTCAGATTCAGAGGATAACTGGACAGATTATAATGCCCAACCAGGCGGCAGTACTCGGTCGGCTCTTGCCACTGGAAGCGATCCAATTGAATTGGACGCCCTCCGCTGTGAATCAGTGGATGCCCTCCGCTCCATACTTCACCGATTTCCTTCAGGAATTCCAATAGAAGACGATGCAGTCAGTGTTACAAGTTTCTACCTGCTCAAATTCTTTGGAAGAGTTCTCTGGTGTGTTCGGAGAAGTTGGAGATTGGATGCCTCTCCAGTCTGTGGGCGAAGGCTTTGCATATCCAATCAGTGATACAGAGATATACATAAATTTAAATACAACTCGCTCGAAATAAATAAGTCTGATGTTTGTTGGAAATGCTTGGGAAGATGAATAGCCTCACATCCCACGAAGCAATTGTTGCGATCCACCATGCGAAACCACAATTGGGCTTCTAGGTGTCGATGCAAACTGAAAAAAGTATTTGTCCCAGTTGGTTGCCCTCTCATTCTATCAATAGATTTTAATTGTCCAATATGAGGTCAATTGTTTGACAAAATACCCCAACCAGATTTTCGCAATGTCTAGCCTGTATGAGGACTGAATTGAATATAATGGCCCAATTTTAAGACTTGCTAGAATGTCAGGGCTTGGGTTGTGCTGATATATCTATACACTTTGAAGCACATGTCTGCAACTGCTCTGCCTGGATAAATATAACCTGTAATGCGCGGGTGATGCAAGTTTTTTCCATTTTATTTTTTTTTCTCTTGTTTTGTCAATATGATTCACTACGCATTTACAATGTCAGGGTTTCTATTAAGCTCTTATATGCAACGTCGTTAAGGTGATCTAATGTCAAAAACTTAGGAATTGCAGACAGGGATTGTTGCCTTTGCAGCCTGCCTTGCTCTCGTTGTGCCATATTATTATGGCCTTACTGGTGTCTTCTCCAGTGATAAAAGATTCAAACTGAAAGGAGTATTTGTCCCAGCTGTAAGCTCTGAAGTTGCCCTCTCAGAGATTTTAATTGTCTAATATGAAGTCAATTGTTTGACAAAGTAACTCAACCAGATTTTCGCATTGTCAGGACTGGATTGAATTGGCTTCTCAAGACAAGTGATTTTTAAGCTAAAGACATGAAGAAAAAGACATTATTGGTTGAATTGGTTTCTGAAGACATTATGGTTGAATTGGTTTCTAAAGACAAGTGATTTTTAAGCTAAAGACATGAAGAAGATGACATTATGGATTCTCAGAGCAAGGGTATCTTTGGAGATCCCCTTCAGTGAATGCCTTCTAAATAAGAAGTGTCACTGACAACGTTAAATTTCTTTCACCTCAATATTTCCCTCAATGGAAGTGCAACATTGAAAAGAGAGAGAATGATTCAACAAATCATTATCTACTCTTCTTTTGAAGAATGATAATCGAAGATCTTGTACTTGTGTGTGAGTCGATTCCTGTATCTTGCTGCAGCAAGGAAATTTCCATCTACATACTTGATTTATAAGTAAAACAGTCGATTCCTGTGTCTTGCTGCAGCAAAGAAACTTCCATCTACATACTTGATTTATAAGTAAAACAGTCGATTCCTATGTCTTGCTGCAGCAAGGAAATTTCCATCTACATACTTGATTTACAAGTAAAACAACGCATATGCTTAGTAGAGATAGAGCGACTAGGGACCATGATTCTTTCTTGTTTTCCCATTTCATTCTTATTATGTTGTAGTGATTAGATATATGATTTTTTTGTATTTGCTCTTATTAGTTTACCATCCATTGAACTACTAAATTATAATTGAAAACCATTGAATTTCACGCAACAATATGTGGTTTTGAAAATAGACAAATTATAAGTTCGATTTGTAGATATGATCCTGAATATATAGTTGAGTCTAAGATTTGCTTCTATGTATGGATGCATAAACAGCTAATAAATTTTCAGGTTTGAGGAGTTGGAGATGATTAAACAAATGTTCTGAATTAATGGTTGTAGCGTTTTTGTCTTGGCGTGTGCAGTTGGTATCATTCTGATGATGTATGCCAGAATTTGAGAATTTTTTTTAAGATGACCATGTTCTTTTCGGTGGCCATGATAACAAATAATATATATGATTTATTACCAGACTGGAAATTTGCAATTTTAAGTGGGATTTCTCACTCGACTGGAATTTGCAATTCTTTGGCATGAATGCAAGCCTTTGGAGTTTCCTCAATGCATGATTGGCTTTACTCTTATGTTACAGTACATTTTAACTCTGTTATTATGTTAAGGAAGAAATAATATCTATTAATATTTATTTAGACAATTTCAAGTGGGATCTCTTATTAGACTAGAATTTGCAATTCTTTGGCATGAATGTTTCACTATGAGTGGATCAATATATTCACTATAAAGTTAATGTATGAAGTAGTCCATTCCTTTTCTATATTGGAGTTTCATAAATGCATTATTGGCTTCACCCTTATGTTACAGTGTATCCTAATTATGTTAACACGTTTTCATAGTTTAAGCATTCAAAGAACAAAAAGCATTGAATTTGAGGCTCTTAGACAATTTCAAGTGGGAACTCTCATTAGACTAGAATTTGCAATTCTTTGGCATGAATGTCTCACTATGAGTGGATCAATATATTCACAATAAAGTTAATGTATGAAGTAGTCCAATCCTTTTCTATATTGGAGTTTCATAAATGCATTATTGGCTTCACCCTTATGTTACAGTGTATCCTAATTATGTTAACATGTTTTTATAGTTTAAGCATTCAAAGAACAAAAAGCATTGAATTTTAGGCTCTTTGTAAGATTAGGATTATGGATTTATTGTTCATTGAAACAAATTTTGAAATAACTTAAAATGTTATAACCAATTTTAAAATAGTTGAGACAAAAATGATATAAAGAATATGTCTCTTTTTCCATCAAAGGAAGATAGATTTATGCTGGTTAGAACAAACTTTAAAATAGCTAAAGCAAAAATGATATAAAGAATAAGTCACATCAAAATTTTTGTTTCACATTTCATCTCTTCAAAGTTTGAAAAAGAAAATATGTATTGCTCCTTAGAACAAAACTTTAAAATAGCTTAAGACAAAAATGTTGTAAAGAATAAGTCACATTGAAATTTTTGCTTCACATTTCATCTCTTTAAAGTTTAAAAGATGGATCTATATTATGGAATTTTTTTTAATTTATTGTAATGTGTACTTGAAGATTTTGAGTTCTTTCTAATTTAAATTTTGAAGATAATTTGTACCAAGTTTATTTATCAACAATTTTGTTGATTTGAGTAGAAAAAAAGTGTTCTGCTTGCCTAGGTGCTAAGGCTAATAAATAAACCCATGAGACAACCATTTTCACTATCCCTATCCAATTATCATGTAACACTACCCTCTATGTTGCTAGTTATTCCTGCAAAAACTGGATTGTCTACCACTACCTTTCTATCTCATGTTCCATTGCAAAGAATCGCTCCGCCACTACCCTTATCTAATTTCCAAGCTCTTGCCTTTTTTCATTGAGTACAACATCAAGTCTTTCAACTACCGCCTCCCCAAATTCTTAAATAAGAGTTTTAACAACATATTCAGTTTGTTAAGGTATTCCCAATCAACCAAAGCAAGATATAAGCTTCATCTATGAGACATGGTAGATTTTCATTATCATATAATTGAAATGGGCATTGAATCTTAGTCATCGGAGGTCAAAACAGAGATGGAAATTAATGAGTAAATGGGACTAGATGATTCTTGATCCAAATATGATCCTGGAATTGGATATGAATGGTCAATCTACACAAGAGGTGTAGGACTTGGATGAAATGTCGAATGCATTAGAAGAAACTAAAGTTACATAGCAATTGTGGCAACAAGGTGATTTTGACATTCCAATGCAAAACATACAACAAGAAAAGGTGGTAAAACTATAGAGTGCAACAAAGAGGGACAACAATTTTTTTTCGAAAAATCACCAAATGTTGCAGAAATAATTCATTATCATAGCAGCCTCTCTATATTATTTGCTAGTCAAATGTCAACATATATGCTAAATTTCTTATTTTGTTTCCTACTACTTTTCTTCTAGTCAAATACCTACTTATAGACTAAAATTGTTTCTTTTGTTGCCTCTACTTATCTTTTGGTCACATGTCTACTTCTATGTTAAAATTATTTCTTTTGTTTCCTTCACCTTTAAGGTTTGTACATAGATTTTGTTTATGGGGTGAAAGGTCTACATATAAAATTTTGTTTCTATGGTTTTGTCATAGTCTCCCCTACTAAATATTAAGGTATACACCATACAGTCCTAATGTTGGTGACTTGACAATGTCCAATTAATTTTAAAAGGCTATGTTAAATGTTGAGTCATTGCAAATTTGAAAAGAATCCAAGAACACTAGTGCAAATAGCTAGATCTGAAAAGCATCTAAGCAAAGGATAATAGAATTTATGAATCCAAAATTGAGGATCAAAAACAAAGTTGAACAAGAATAGCTAGATCTCAAGAAATTGGAAGGAGCTCATACCAAGACAACCCATTAAGATGCCAAGCTTAGAGGCAAGGAACCAAGCAGATTTCAAAGATTGACAATGTTTGTCATGATAATCCATTAAGATACCAAGCCTAAAGGCTAGGAACAAAGTAAATTTGAAACATTTGAGTGCTCCAAAGTGCTTTGGTCACATTTTCTATTAGAGCATAACTTGATTTGGTAGAGTATAACTTGAGAGTGCTTTCCTAGGCATCGTAGACATTTTCTATTAGAATATAACTTGAGAGTGGTTTTCTAGGCATAGGTTCCTAGGAGGTTATTATAAGGTAATAAGTTCAAAGTACTATTTTGGTCAAGTTCAAACGTTTTTGTAGGGGGGCTAGTCCTCCAAAGAAGCTACAAGTTGTTAAGTACTAAATCACCGATGACATCTAAGTAATATAGTTGGCAAGTGGTGCCTCAATAATGATCTAACTAGCCATCAAATGGATGCCACATGAAGCCACTGCAACCACACATTCTGGCCACCTGCTGGTTTCCACGTTGTTAATAGTGGGCTAATTGATTTGGTCATCAGATGGTTGAAATGTAGCACCCTATATAGCAGTTTCTCTACCCATTTGATGGCTAACACATGTCACAATGAACAGTCGGATTTGGTTGTCCTATGGCCACTACGTGGCACTTCCACAACCACCCTATCTGGATGTCGAACATATGACACATAGCACCATTGCAACCATTGGACCTATTTTTCATATAGTTGTCATGTGGCTCTCTACAAACCAATTGGTCTAGCCATGACATGGCAAGCACATGGTGTTTCAATAATTGTTGAATGTAGCCATCCAATGATCATGTAGTGTCTCAACATTTGTCAGATCCACCCATTGGATGGCTACCACATGGTGATTTAATTCATTTTGATAGGAAAGGAAAGGAATGGAAGTTGGGGAAGGCACTACTAAAATATAAGCCACAAGAAATATGAACCATATGAATTAAAAAACAAGGGGGATTGAGATTTATATGTGCAAACAAGGAGTAGAAATACAAAACATAACTATAAAAGAAGGGGTTGTAAGAGTTTGCTTCCTTAGGCAACAATTAAAACCATAAATGGTGTAACATAGTATTATGCAAAACTTAAGACATAGCGAGAACATATCAAAAAAGTAGTTGTTCAATGTCCAAGCAGCATTGGATCTTTTTGACATGGCTACATAAATCTTTAATCAAATCATCAGCCTCCCATCTCTAATATGAATAAGTTTCTCATAAAAGTGCCTATGAAGTATAACTATGAAAAAAGGGATTGTAAGAGTTTGCATACTTATGCAGTAGTCAAAACCACAAATGGAGTAAAATAATTAGATAATATTAAACAAAACTTAAGACGCAATGAGAACATATTGGAAGAGTAGTTAGATAAATCTATAATCAAATCACCAACCTCACATCTCTAATTTAAATAGGCTTCTCTACACCAAGGTGAAAAGTTCATAAATTGTCAACACCCTTGCAATATATATAATGTATTGAAAAAGTAAATCAAAATCATATAAATAAACCATGCTTTGAGGTATGTTATCTATATACATTATTATTAAATTTAATTCATTTTAATAAATTAATTTTACTTGCAATTTAAGTGATCAAAAAATCAAAGATAACAATTTCTTTTAAATCCTAATCAATAAACCATGCTTTGAGGTATGTTATCTATATGTATTATTATTAAATTTAATTCATTTTAATAAATTAATTTTACTTGCATTTCAAGTGATCAAAAAATCAAAAATAACGATTTCATTTAAATCCTAATCGATTACCCTAATAATTTCAAAGAATAAAATGCATTGAATTCGTACCAAGAAGGGATGGATATAATGCATTGAATTCGTACCAAGAAGGGAAGGATATATTGTTTTTGTATGTCTTGTTTTATCGAACAATGCTTTCTCCTAATAGATTAATTTTACTTGCATTTTAAGTGATCAAAAAATCAAAGATAACAATTTCATTTAAATCCTAATCCATTAGGATAATAATTTCAAGGAATAAAATGCATTAAATTCATATCAAGAAGGGATGGATATAATGCATTGAATTCGTATCAAGAAGGGATGGATATATTGTTTTTGTATATCTTGTTTTATCAAACAATGCTCTTTCCTAATTGTCTTTTTGATAGTTTTTGCATATCTTGCTTTATCAAACAATGCTTTCTCCTAATTGTCCTTTTGATAAACCTGTAAACGAATGAATGTTTGTCCATGGAATGAAAGATAGTTGTAAGATTAATCTCCAAGTAGTGGACAAGGAAATCACTGGTTCAAAGAGTCCAAAGATTGACGAGTTACATCGATCAAGCAATTCAACAAGAGGAATACAATAAATAATCAACATTTTATCAATTGAGATTTTCTATCTAGCCCTCTAGCATCCACTAAAAGGGGCTGAGCAATCAAAATGTCCAAAAACGTGCAGATGGTATCAAACTTCCAATTGAATGCTTTTAAAATTTCACTAACTTCACTGCTAAGCATATTCTAACAACAATGACCTTATCCAAAGCTTACAATGACACCTCACAATGACCTTATCCAAAGCTTCCAGTTGAATACTTTTAAAATTTCACTAATTTGATTGCTAAGCATATTCTAACAACAATGACACCTCACAATGACCTTTATCCAAAGCTTCCAGTGGAATACTTTTAAAAATTTCACTAATTTGATTGCTAAGCATATTCTAACAACAATGACACCTCACAATGACCTTTATCCAAAGCTTCCAGTGGAATACTTTTAAAATTTCACTAATTTGACTGCTAAGCATATGCTTTCAGTTGAATACTTCTAAAATTTCACTAATTTAACTGCTAAGCATATTCTAACAACAATAACCTCGTATTCTAACAACAATGACCTTATCCAAGCTTCCAGTTGATACTTCTAAAATTTCACTAATTTAACTGCTAAGCATATTCTAACAACAATAACCTCATATTCTAACAACAATGACCTTATTCAAACTTTCCATTCAAAAATTTGAAAAACAATGACCTTATCCAATTGCTTCCCAGCAAAACAACAAGCGAAATCTGCCAATTTACAATAATGTCCACTTATGAATTCTCTCCCAGATAGTTACAAGCATGTCCACTTATGAATTCTCTCCCAGATAGTTACAAGCGCTATAAGCATGCGAGTCTGGTAAATAGCATAAAGCCTCTGGCAACT
>APFE030109918.1:283964-326570 GCA_000404065.3 Pinus taeda | reverse complement strand
CAACTACCACCATGATGACACTCTTTCCCTCAGACTTGGGTAAACCTGTGATAAAATTCATTGAAACCTCCTCCCAATGTTGGCTTGGAATGGATAAAGGTTGCAATAGACCCAACGTCTTAATTGTTTCAACTTTATTTTGTTGGAAAACCAAACATTCCGCCATAAACTTTTGAATATCTGATTTAAGGTCATCCCAAAAAAATTCCTTCTTAACCCTGTGGTAATTTTTTAAAAATCTTGAGTGCCCTCCTAAGGGAGAAGTATGCAATTCCATAAATATCTTTTGTTTTAGTTGGGAATTCTTACAGAGGTATAAGCGATCTTTGTAACATAACGAATCATTTTTCCAGATAAATGTATCAGACGTACTGGAATCTTGTTGTAATTTTCGAATAAGTGCCCACACTTCTTCATCATTCTTCCATTCCTCCCTTGGTTCATTTATCCAATCCGGTTGGATAATAGAAATGGCGCACAACAATGCTTCCACATCCTCATCCTTTCTTGAGAGTGCATTTGCCACAACATTTTGCTTTCTTTTTTTGTAGATGATTTCAAAGTCATAACCCAACATCTTTGTGACCCATTTTTGTTTCTCTTCAGAGGATAATATTTGTTCTAAAAAGTATTTAAGACTATCATGATCCGTTTTTACATTGAAGTGTATTCCCATTAGGTAAGGTCACCATTTCTTAAGTGCATGTAGTATTGCTAACATTTCCTTCTCATAAATAGTTTTTTGTAAATACTTTCCCTTGATTGGACGACTTTCGAAAGTAATTGGTCTTTGATCTTGCATTAAAACAACACCAATTCCATTTCTTGAAGCATCACATTCCACAATAAAGGTTTTTGTGAAGTCCGACGTAGCTAAGACCGGTGCTTGGCACATTGCCTCTTTAAGATGTTCGAAGGCCTTTGTTACTTCTTGAGTCCATGAAAATGCATCTTTCTTCAATAATGTTGTTAGAGGTGCTACTATTTTCCCATCATTCTTAACAAACTTGCGATAATACCCTCTCAACCCGAGAAATCCTCGCAAATGCTTTATGGATGTTGGGATTTTCCATTCCATAATGGCTTTAATTTTGCTAGGGTCTATCTTAACACCTCCATGAGATACAATATGACCCAGATATTCCACCTCTTGTACTCCAAAGAAACATTTGGAGCTTTTTGCATATAATTGTTTCTCCTCCAATAGTTTGAACACCCTGTCAACATGTTCAACATGATCCTTCCAAGACTTGTTGTAGATTAGTATATCATCAAAAAATACTAACACAAATTTTCTAAGGTAGGGTTTGAAAATGGAATTCATCAAACCTTGAAATGTAGAAGATGCATTGGTAAGGCCAAAAGGCATAACCAAATATTCATAATGACCCTCATGAGTTCTAAATGTTGTTTTCGGAATGTCTTCAGTCTTCATTCTGATTTGATGATACCCTGAACAAAGATCCAACTTGGTGAAGTAAATTGATCCATGCAATTCATCCAATAATTCATCAATGACAAAAATGGGAAATTTATCTTTAATAGTGAGCTTGTTGAGCTCCCTATAATCCGAACACATGCGCCATGACCCATCCTTCTTGTGCACCAATACTACTGGAGCAGACAAAGAACTTTGACTAGGCTAAATTATACCAACCTCTAGCATTTCTGCAACCATACGTTCAATTTCACTCTTTTGGGCATAGGGATATCTGTACGGCCTGATGTTTGGAGGAACACTTCTTGGAATCAAATGAATAGCATGATCTTGATCATGAATAGGTGGGAGACCTTTGGGAGTCTCAAATACCTTGGAATGATTGTCCAAGACTTTTTGGAGATCTAGAAAAATAGATGATTTCGATGTGGGAACCTCTAGCGAACATAATTGTGCAATTACACCTCGTTGTTCCTTCTTTAGAATCTTTGTCATACCGTTAGAGCTAATTATCATTCATAGTTTCGCTGCAATACCCTTTAATTCAACTTCCTTTCCTTTCGCACAAAATTTCATGAAGAGTCCTTGAAAATTAAAAGTTACTGTACCCAAGGATTGTAGCCATTGGACTCCTAATACAACATCAGCACCACCCATTATAATGGAAAGCATTGGGCTATTCAATACATATTCTCCCATGGATAACTTGATATAATGGCACTTTCCAGAGCAATTTATGGTTCCTCCACTTGCAACCATCACTTGACACTCTAGTGCTGGATATAGGAAGCAATTCAATTCCTTTAGCTATCTTACAATGAATAAAATTATGGGTACTTCCCGAATCAATCAACACTATTACCTTTTTCTTCTTGATATGTCCTTCTATCTTGATAGTTTGAGGAGTGGCAATTCCAGCCAATGCATTACAAGATATGGTCAGATTCATTTCTTCTTTATGTAGGATTTGTTTCTGGAGTATATCCTCTTCTTTTGATATTTCTTGTTCCTTTTCTTCCTCCTCTTCACAATCTATGTAGAAATAATTTCTTCTCGGCACACTAGTGACCTTTAGTGTATTTGCTATCACAACTGTAACAAAGCCCTTTTGTTCTTTTTTCTTCCAATTGTTGTGGTGTCAACCTTCTAGGTTGTGAAAGGCTAGGGGTAACAACACTTCCATGTTTATAGTTGTGAGTGGTAGGCTCCCTGGTTGCCATAATTTTGCTTTCCATTTTTCTTGCTAACCTGAATGCCTTCTCCAATGAATGAAGTTCCCAAAGGCGAATCTCATGTTGGATATTATCCTTTAAAGTCCCTATGAACACATCAATCCTATGCTCCTCTGGAATATCTTTTACCCTTATGTGCAATTTTTGGAAGTCCTCAATGTGCTCCATCATTGAACCCTTTTGTTTGAGATTTATCAATTGGCTAAAAAAGGTGTTGCTTTTTGTATCCTCGTAATGTGCAATCATTTCTTCCATAGAAATTGCCCAAGTGACAATTTATTTACAAGAGCAAAGCCATCGATACCATACAAACTGGTTTGGTTCCAAATATAAAGTTGCAATACGTACCTTTTGTGTGTTTTGCACATTATGGAAATCGAAAAATTGCTCCATCTGTAGTATCCATGTTCTGGGATCCTTGCCATCAAACTTCCGCATAACGATTTTTGGAACATGGTGGGTCTTCAATCCAACATAAGAGTCTACGAAATCATGATTAACATTTCTTTTGTTCTCATCATGAGTTTTCTTTACTACCCTTTCACCATTAATAACCATTTATTGCAGCAACTTATTCAAATTTATCTTCAATTCTTCCATCTTATCGTCCATAACATTCATCTTAGCTTCCACGCCATCCATATTAACTTACATGCCATTCATATTATCTTCCACACCATTCATCTTGGTTTCATTTACCTTTAGTGAGAGTGAAATTTGTTGTACTTGGTCTTGTAATTTTGATATATCATGTTGCATTTTTTCCTCTTCTTCACGAGTCATGCTAGAGCTTTCAGGTTGCTTACTAGGTGTTTCCATTTTATTTCTTTGGGGCATTAATTAATGCTAATAACTCTTCACTATTTCCTTTGAATTCCTTCAAACTTATTTTTCAAACCAATCTTATGCAAAAATAAAATAAAAAACTACACACCTTTTTTTTTACACTTTGTAAGAACTCGATATTGAATCTGTTGTATCTCTGTAAATGCAGATCATGAGTATCTTAAATCTCATCCTACGATAGACCTTTGAGTCCTATTTCTAACCCCACAAGCCTGATCAAGATTGGATTCTCCAAGGAAGAGTTATGCCAAATCTCCCACGGTGACCTGATTATAGACTAGTTCATTAGAGCGAACTTGTATGACATGCCCCGTGTCACCGTTTTGACCTTAGTACCTGAAACTGATAAAAAGAAAACTAAAGGCCATCATCTTTCTGAAGCTTCTTACGAAATTTCAATCTGGTTCTCAAAGTAAAAGTTATGACGATTTTCCCCAGGTCACCTGTTTGGAATGTAATTCGGGAGTCTGCAAAAACCCTAACTTCCTCAGATCATATCTCCGCAAAAATAGCGAGACAAGCTCTGAAATACGGACCCAAAATTTAGAATGATTTTGGCTCAAATGGGGCCTTTTTGTAGCTTCTGAAATGTCGCAGAAAAAAATTATAGCAAAAATTCCACGATGACCTGTTTGGTGTGGCGAAACCCTAGAATCTAAAGCTTTGATACCAAATGTTATGAAACCAGTTCACAAAAAGATAGAAAATATAGATCAACACCTTATAAATACGCCTCTTCGAGGTGGCAACCTCCTTTATATTACACAAATGAATAATTCTTAGATGATTCAAATGACAAAACCTACTTTCTATATATAGGAGTCTAAGGGGTTACAATATAACCAAGCCTACCTAACAATAATATTATAAAGACATAAAAATAACAATATGGGGATTCTATGGGGCACAATAATAACAATATGGGGACAATAGGGGCACAACAATAATAATAAGGGATACAACGACAATAGTAATGGGGGAATCACTAGTATTATAGGGACCTCACACAAAGAGACACATTAGTGTGTTTTGATGGTATCACGATGCACCGACAAGCTATTTTCATTATAAATATAAAATTTTATGTTTTTCGAGTGAACATTAATGTTTGTAGTGTGTTAATATTCTATATGAAATGGTGTGTGTTTTTAGTTAAACATATTGGTAAAGTTGTATGGTTTCAAAGTCTTCTCTTAATAATAAATAAGGTTTTATCTTTATCTGGTATGTTCTTCTCACCTGCACTAGTGACCTTTTTTTTACTTTGGAGCAACATTATGCATATTTCTATTCTTAAAATTAAAAAATGAAATTTTAGCATGTCATTAGTGCACCTTATTTTATAAACATGAGTGTGTTCATTTATTAAGAGCACTAAGGCGCGCACACGATAAAGGTGCAATGATGAAAAAAACTTCTGAAAAAACCTCTAGTTTCCTATGTCTACTAGAAATATTCAGTATAATGGATAATTCTTTGGGGTGGTTTTCTAAAAAACTTTGCTACATGGTGTTCTCCTTGTAGTGAGAAAAATAGGAAAGTGGTCAAAACATCTATTTTTCTTGACCCATGTTATACAATGTTTGAGCCAAGGGAGAAAGGCATGGTGCATAAGGAAACGATCCAACCTTTTGGACACTCCATTTAGTCCGTATTTTTTATTAATTGATCTAGGGAAAAGCTACATAAGCTCAAGGTCCACCCACCCGACCAGTTGAAATTTTTCCACAAAGAAATTAGTTAATTTTTCTTCACGTGATGCATTTGGACCCCGAATATCTTCTTTATATGTAATCAAATTTAATTCCCCCAACACCACCACAAATAATGAAGTTGTTATATTATAGAGAATTTAAAGCAGATAAAGTGTTCAAAATCATTCTTTACCCTCATAGGGCCCACACATATCAACCAAGAATAGGGAGAAGGATAACTCTTTGCTTTGAACCTCCATATAGAGCTTTGGGCATACAATAAAGACATTAATTAGAGAAACATTGAAATTGAAACTCATGATAACTCTCCCTTGAGAAACCAGTGACATCTAAGCCATAAAACTCCCAACCAAGGAATAACCTCCTCAACTCAAAAATAAATACCTTTCAGGGTTCCATTGTCCACTGAATCAAAATAACATTTGGATGTTCCAACTCCATAATTCTTTCAAGGGATAGTTTTTTTGCCCTCCCTCCTAAGCTCTCATGTTGACAAAGATAATCTTCATGGGGGAACTGACCTAGGAGATATTATTTCTTTGAGAACCCCTCAAAGGACATGTTACTTCCCTTAATTGATATTTTTTGAAAAAGCTTAAGAGTAGACTTATGATCCACTTTCATTGGACAAATATCTTTAATCCAGTAAAACCCCAAACCCCCAAAGCTCCAAACATCTAAGAAGAGTTTCTTGGTCGGAGGAAATAGGGCTCCCTACCCTTGGAAGACAAAGGCAATCTAGGAGGAGAGGTTTTAGGAGTGCCCAAGGAAGATAAAGGAAAAGGATCCAAATTGCTTGATAGGTAATGGTGTCAACATTGTCCGATCCACCCATAGAATTCAAGGGTTTGACTACACCACAGATAGAGAGGAATGGGCCAAGGGAATACTTGAATCAAACTGAACTAAACTTGCATTGTGTAGAGGTTGTAAGGAATTATTATACTTTCTAGATATTGCTTGCATCAAATATCGTACTCCAAATTTTTCCACTAAGACGCCATAAATTCCAGGTAATGAAGAGAACATGCCCCTTCATAGTAACTTGCCCCCCAAATGTGTTAATTCATTATTAGAGGGATAGAAATGTCACCTACAAGGAATTATTTGGACTACTTTGATTCTCCATGGGACTGCACATTGTTTTGGTCACTGACTTTTTCCTCCATCTCTAACACCAAATCCTTTAAGATTGCAATTCTCTTTAGAGGTGGATTTGAAGCCAAATCCACAACTTTCAAGGCCACCTCACTTCTCTTTTTGAATGTCTTTTGAAATATTAGGATGAAGCCATCCAACGCATGCATGACTTCATGGCAATGAGCACATTGAAAATGAATATTGATGTTATCCAACACCTGTAGATAATAATGGTCTCCCGACACTAGGTTTAGTTTTTCAGGCAAGCCTTGATGCACATCCAACTTGACAAGGATTTGAGCCACCAAGTAAGACATGCACTGTTTATAACTTTAATCAACAAATATGAATCTCTCTAAAGTATTAATTATTTCTTGCAACTTTGAGTCTAACTATAACTCAAATAGAAAACTGGGAAGATTAATCCAGATAGGGTTATTGGTTTCAACCTCCTCTTTAACATCAAATGGAAAATCCCACAATGTAATTGAAAGAAAACTTGTATCCCAAACCAATAGCCTGAAAAATAGTCCTCTCATCCTCCCGACTCTTCAAAATAAAATTCATCCACCCTCACCCCAAGAGGTGGACAACTAGGACATAACATAGAACTACCACCCATTCTTTCAACATCCATGCATTTAGAGAAACCATAAAGCCTTTACTACTAGTAAACTTCTCAACTAGGATTAGACCTTCTCGCTCTGTAACTTGACTCAGTCTATGATTCCCCCCCCAGAATTAAAGAGACACCACCCCTTCTGAATTTCACCACCTTCCTCTTTTTTTGGGCTACCGACTCGAGTGACTTATTCACACTCAACCCTTGTATATCACAAGTTCAAGGTTCCCACTAATAAACCTTATACCTCCTGAAGTATATTAACTACAAGACTCTTCAGAAGACACATGATAATTTAAAGGATCCGATATCAAGGGTATTTGGCATAATAAGTCCTTACTACAAGACTCCATAAGACCTTCATCTTGGTGGAGAATCTACTAGGGAAACTATTAAAAACATTACCCCTTATCCTTGATAATTACTTGTGAAATTTAGTTAGCTTCTTTGTGTTCTTTATTAAATTCTCTTCATCAAATCATTATTAAGAGCATAAACCATAAAAATCATAAAAGATAGAGGACACAAAATATAGGCTCCAAGCCAAGGAAAAACCCCTCCAAGGAGAAAACCCAAAAGAATCTCATCTCTTCTTATAGAATTTTATCAAATGAGAAAACCAAGACCCAAAAACCAAATTCAAGGCCTCCTCCAAGCCCCAAGACAACCCTCCGAAGGTTCCTCCTTCAAACAAGATCTAGTCAACAAAAGTTAAACTTCAAGATCATTGGTCAAAGCATAGTTTTGGCCCTCTATTTCAGACCTGCAATTTTCGACCTCCTAGTAGCTGTAGAAACCCTAAATTTTCCAAGTGTGATAGAATCCAATCTCAAAATTAGATTTTCTTCTTTTCCTTTGACTTCTTCTTGCTTACTTGACCTTCACTCTTGCTTCCTTCTTCTTGCTTTCTTTAGATCGAACATGTTTCTTAAGCAGATTGAGAGTGTGTCAAATGAGGTTGAAACTTCTTCTATATATACACATCTATGGAGGTCGAATAGCCTCTTCTTGGTCGACTTGTCATTGGCGGGGCCGACTTGTGCTTCGAGGTCTTTTTTCCTTTCTAGACATAAAAATATCTTTTACATGTTACAACTTGCCCAATAAAGTCTTATACAAATGATATTGACTCTCTTAACTCATGACAAATATTCTTATGACATAAAAAACCCTAAAATCATGAAGAACATGCTTAACCCAGATAACCAATCAAAAGAAACATCAAAACCCATGCTTGAAAATTATATTTTTCTTTATTATTTTTCTTGTAACAGAAGATATACATCATGACGTGAGTACAATGACAATTATGAAGACCGAAAGTAGTTACACTCTCCAACACCCCTTCTTAACTAGGGAGGTATTCATAATTTTACAACTGGTACAAGGATATTCTCAAACTGAAGAGTTCCTATAAGAAGAGTCGGATTAGTAAGTCATCTTTAAGCATCAACATCATAACCAACATTGTCAACATAGTAAGGCCTTAACTTGACAAGATTTATTTATATTAGAGCATAATGTTGGGAGGATTTACTTGAGGCACCACTCTACCTCTAAAGCTACATACCTCATCTAAATGTTCACTAGGTATGTCCTTTTAGTACTATTCTTATCTTGGATTCCCAGTCCTCAAAGAATATCAATCCTCTTCGACCACTCTTATCTTGGATACTTGTCCAATCCTCAAAGAGTGTCGGTCGATAAGGATACTTCCTATCTTGGATTATATATCCTCAAGGAGTATTAATCTTAAATTCATATATAATCCTCCATTCTCCTTCCAAGTGCCTTCACTAATACTTATAGTTGTTAGTCTTGGTCTAGTGCATGAGACATGGAAAATATGATGTCTTTAACATCAATCCCTCTCAACCTAGAGAGGATATCCTCATTCCCTCTTGATTGTGGAATAGATCATTTCTCCTCAAACATTTAAGGAGACTTATTAATCCCTTTAAAGCATAAAGGATATCATTTTACTTCCTTTCAATTGGGAATCTTTCTAGTGTGCCTTCATCAATACATCAACTACTAGTTCTTCATGGAGATCTTCAAGTAGCTACATGGCTCCTCCTCTTCTTCGTATCTTTTGAAATTTAGATTTCTTCTTCCTAAATGTATTGGGGACAAACTATGATAGGATTCCAGCCATCAACCATTCATGTAACTTTCCTCTAATCATCATCAACAAAGGCATTATATTTAGCCAATCAAAGTAGAGCTTAGTTATAGCTCCCTTTAGACATGAAAGTGATATTCTTTGCCATATGATCATTAAGTCTCTTTGTACTGCTACCTCTTAATTCCAAGATGATGTAAACATCTTGACCATACAATCCTTCAAGGGTTACCAAAACCATCCACTCAATCCATCTATTTATTTAATTGGGTTTAAAACCAACAATTGTAGATATACTTGCTTCAGCTTCCATTATGTTTTTCTGCAATTTATTTCCAGTAGCAAAACATATATTGACTAAATAGCCAAAATCAAGACATCAATATCAAATTTACCTCAATATGATGACCTCTTCGAATTTTTCTTACTTCTGAGATCAACATCCTTTCGCATGGTCTATCTTCAACTTTTAACAAATATCCTTCTCCATGTTAATCACTTATAATCAAAGTGCCCATGGAACAAACTTGACCAACAAGCTACAATTTCTTCATTTTGGAGCTGTAATTTTCAACTCTCTTTCTTTCTTTAGAAAACGATATTTGATATTGATCATGTCAAGTCTTACTTGCATGGAAGAGTCTTGATGCAAACTTCAAGCATCATATGAAAGACTTCCAAGCATATTCTTACAACCAACTCTTCTTGCAAGATTCTTGTAGATGGGAATTCCACCTTCTAGAGAAGAGTTATTAATAACATGCATAACTTTTCTTTCATATAACCATCTAGCCATCCTTACTTGAACTAGCTTTCTTCTTATACCTCTCGGAGATAGGTTTGTTTTCCTAAGATGGGAAATACTTTAATTACGCCTTTCATACTGCACCTCGACCATCTTCATTCCTTCATCCATCGAGAATCTTTTTCCATACTATGTGGAGTATATTGGTCATAATGATTCTTCCAATAACCTTCCCTAGATCATGGTTCTTATTGGAGGATCCTAGTGATACTTTCTGTAAAATGAATCCTTCTAACATTATGTTAGAAATTGCTTTGATGATCTATGATATGTAAGATGATCTAAATCTTCTCATTCTTTGACGGCTAGATGAAATTTTAAAATAAATTTGATTATGTAGACTCTAACTCTTCTACCATCATATGCTTCCTTCTATGATGCCATGCTTCAAAAAAATCAGCACACGTCTTCTAGAGATTGCAACTATCCATGCTTACTCTAACTTCTAATTTCTAATAAAGGAAAGACAATTTGCAAATGAACTTGTTAGAGATGGAGCTTCCTTCAATAATAAAGATCCTTGGGATCTTCTTCTTTTGCCTTCTTGTCAGGTTCTCCCTTTTCTTCAATTACGTGAGATTTACTCCTTTCCTTCCTTTTGTTTTTTTTCTTAATTGGACAGTCCATCTTGAAATTTCCATACCCATTGCATCCAAAGCATTGTATCTTGGACATATCTTATTTTCCTTTGGACTTTCCAAACTTCCATTTCTTCTACTTCTTGGACTTTACAACAAGAGCTTGAGATTTTTCATTTGATTTGATGCCATCCTTTGGTTTTATCCTTGTTTATTCCAAGATACATTGAGCCTATAGTACATCAAAAGGAGTAATATCCTTCCTTGAGTAGAAATTAGTTGCAAAACTGCTCCAATCAGGTGCCAAAGCATTTAATACACCAGTAATCATTTCTGAATCAGAAATGACTTTCCCAAGCTCTTGTAACTGGTCCCTTATTTGTGAGATCTTCATAAGGTAAGTGGCCATGTCTTCATCCTTTGACTTCCTTATTCTATATAGTTGATTCCTCAAGGATATTTTCTAACTTGGTGTACTTATGGAGTACAACTTTACCAACTTATCATAGATTGCTTTAGCTGACTTCATATCAACAAAAAAGGGAATGAAATGATATTCTATGGATTTAATAAGAATACTTTGTGCCCTCACTTCTCTCTTCTTGTATTTTGCTAATTATTGAGTCTTTTCTTTGTCTGGTTGAGTAACTTCACCAAGAACATATTCCATGACCTCATTTTTAGTGATTACCAAATCAATCCTATTCTTTCATGCTAGGAAGTTTGTTGACTCAATGAGCTTGTTTCTTTCCTTACAAAATGTAGTCATTTGATATGTAGATTGAGACATAGAGCACAATACGGCACTTACTTTTCAAATGAGTATCTTTCTTGATGATATCTCCAATTATCTTAATGCTTTCAAGACCTTCAAAAAGACTTCAAAGATGCCCTAGAATGATGACTTATAAGATGCCTTCAATAATAGTGTCTTCAAACAACTTCAAAGAGTGGATGATGATCACATGATTCTTTGATGCTTCCTTTCCTTCAACGATGTCTTCCAACAATCCTTTCAAGCAACAGAGATCAATATTATTTCTCAAGATAGAGCACTTGCCTTCAAGATGTTCCTTCAAAAGAAAAGAGCCTTTAAGAGAAATAAAGATCCTTTTTATATGATGAGGTATTCTTACGTATGCCCTTAGCAAATGATCGCCTTGAAAAGAAATCCCTTCTTATGTCAACAAGATGATCTTCAATTTGCCTTCTCTTTCTTCACCTTAGCTCTAATTCCATGTTGGAGAATCTTCTAAGGCAACTATTAAAAACAATTATGCCTATCCTTAATAAGTACTTGTGAACTTTAGTTAGCTTCTTCATGTTATTTATTAAATTCTCTTCACCAAATAATTATCAAGAGCATATACCATAAAAATAATAAAAGACAGAGGACACAAAACATAGGCTCCAAGCCTGAGCAAAACCCCTCCAAGGTGAAAACGAAAAGAGTCTCTTATCTTCTTATATAATATGATCAAATGAGAAAACCAAGACCCAAAAACCAAATTCAAGACCTCCTCCAAGCCCTAAGTCATCCCTCTAAAAATTTCTCCTTCAAACAAGCTCTAGTCAATAAGGTCAATGAAAGTCAAACTTCAAGATCCTTGGTCAAAGCATACTTTCAGCTCTCTATTTCAGACCTGCAATTTAGACCTACAATTTTCAGCCTCCCAATAGCTGCAAGATCCATAACTTTTGCACGTGTGAGAGAATCCAAGCTTAAAATCAGATTTTCTTCTTTTCCTTTGACTCCTTCTTGCTTCCTTGACCTTCACTATTACTTGCTTCAAATCAAACTTTTTTCTTGTGCATATCGAATGTGTGTCAAATGAGGTTAAAATTGCTTCTATATATACACATCTATGGAGGTTGAATATCCTGTTCTAGACCGACTTGTCATTGGTAGGGCCGACTTGTGCTTGGAGGTCTTTTTGACTTTTTAGACATAAAAATATCTTCTACATGTTATAAATTTCCCAATAGGGTCTTATAAAAATGATATTGACTCTCTTGACTCATCACAAAGATTCTTGTGACATGAAAAACCCTAAAAGAATGAATAACATGCTTAACCTTTTCCAACACATCTTCCTACACTAAGGTGGTGGTAAGTGACATGTCCACATAAATGGATCAATATGCCAAGGTTGTTGACAATTTACTTTGTAAACTATCACTGCCAAAGATAGTTACTCTAGTGTTGGCTTGTTGAGGCCTAACCCAAGTTCAGCGTTAATTAGCCAAACAAATCCCTACACTACTAGCCCTTTCGGCATCAGCGCATGGAGCGTGGACCGAAGTCTCACTCGAAGCAGTATGGGGGGATGTTGGAACCAAGTTTCTGCACCCTAAGATGGTCGTGATGTCGTTTTATTCCTTCTCTTCCTGCCTTCGCACAGGTCATTAAGTTCTAGGGCTCTGTCTGCCTAACCCTTTATTCCTCCCTTTAATACCTTTGCGAAAGGTTACGACTGACCTTCACACAGCCCTAACCTTCGATTTAGATACTTTCGCACTACTAAGGCAGCGCATTGCACAGATTGTCCAGTTATCTTCAGAATCTTACTTATCTTATTAGATACCCACAGTTAGCATCGCGTAAACACATATTCTTAGTTGCATTCAGTTATCCAACATAATTATACGCATTTGCACATCACATAAGCATTATAAAGGAAAATCATACATAAAATGACAAGATGCATTAATTGGAACAAGACACAGAAATTGCATAATACTTCTCTTTATTGATGTCTTCCAAGTGATTACAAACTTTATCCACCCTGCGCACACAGCTACAGGGGTCCGCGCACTCAGCTGCGAACTTCCACCCTAAGCCTTTGAGCACTCAGTGGCAGAGCCTCTACCTACGCTACGACCCAAAACTTAGACTTCTTACTTTAGATCTACGACTCTCTTACATGATATGACCTTCAAACTACTTAGATCTTAGCTCTTTTTATACAATCCCATGGTCCATGGACCATGGGTAGGTCTTTTACAGCCGAATTTACTTTACAAAACTAAGGGTGGACAACCCTTTATGACTTATGACACCCTCATGCTCTGCGACCACAAAATGCGGAGTCTTCACAACTTTATTACAAAATTTGACCAAAACATGGGCTTTTAGCCCCAAAATTGTCCTTTGGAGGATCTTGTTCCCAACAGGCCCCCAACAAAAACATCATGGCTTGCCCTTGAGTCACTTGGTAGGCATGGAGATCTTTGTGGGAAGCCCTTCCAGCTCGACTCGTATGACCACAACCTCAGTCGTGCACTGTGCAGTCACCTGCTTCATGTCTTCCATTGTTTGCTCGGTCACTGCTCCTGCGCTGTGGGCCTGAAGCTTTTGTTGCGACGCAAGTTTGCCTTCTATAGATCCTGTCACTGTGTAAGGCTCATCCAGCCAGGGCTTCAATCTTTCCTTCAGCACTGCTTCCTTGTGTAGCATTGTGTCCACCTGTTCCTTCAGTTGGTTAGCCTCCTGCAACTTGGCTAGTCTTTGTGTCAGCGCGATGGTTCACACTGTGCCCTTAACCTCATCATAGCGTTGTTGTAGCTCCAACGCTTCCATCTCTAGATGCTATACATTGGGGTCCTCCTGC
Source organism: Pinus taeda (assembly GCA_000404065.3). Taxonomy (NCBI): domain Eukaryota; kingdom Viridiplantae; phylum Streptophyta; class Pinopsida; order Pinales; family Pinaceae; genus Pinus; species Pinus taeda. The sequence goes on along the minus strand of APFE030109918.1, from coordinate 312,461 downwards.
AAGCTGGTCAGGACCTCAAATGACTACTCAAACAATTGTGTGTAGTCTGCTACTACACTATCCACCGCTGCTACTATTTCTATGACAGTGGTCGCCCGTTGCTCCTTCACTTCTGGAAGAGTTGAAGGTTGGGCCTTCAACTGTAACTTCGTAATTTGCAAGTTCAACTCCAACTAAACCTGCGCCATCTCAGTACGAGTGTCGAGCACTCCTGTGGCCAATTTATGGGTGCAGATCTCGATTGGCTCCTCCTCCAGAATGGCCAACTTTGGGACCATTCGGCATGCTTCCTCGATGACCTGCATAATGTGCTTTCTTTGATTAGTCGCTCTGGTCTCAACGGCGATGGAAAAATTTCTCTGTAGGGCCATGTGCTCGTTGTTGATCCACTGTTCACTAATCACCTGGAGGGCACGGTGCTCACAAGCCCTTAGCTCTGCAATCATTCCATCTTGTAAGAGGTGGAGCGCTTCACACAGGAGTGTTTCCAGGTTCAACCCTACTCCCTTTAGGGTGCTGATAGTGGGCCTGTCAGCCTCAGTCTCTGTGGTCAGTGCTCCATCAAGCAGCACTATTGCATTAGAGGCGTTCGCACACAGCATATTAGCAGCCTCTGAAGTGCCAATGGCCAGGCTGGTACATACCGTGCCAGCCTATGACGCGCATGTCTGCAACTCTTGCAACCTTGTTTGGATAGCCCCCAGGTTGATCTGTTGCTGTTGTTGAAATTGTTGCAGGGCCTTCACACTGACATCCCGCACTCTGTCACCAATATCATACAAGTCGCCCTCTGTTAACGTGATGGGGTCAAGTGATGTCTTGGTTGCCTTTGATTTCTTTCTGGGCCCTCCCTTCTCCAGCTCCCTTGGGCACTTGATGCAGGTGGATGTCTCCTGAGGGTCCATACCGTGCTATTTTATCTCCTCCTCTGTCTGAGGTGAATGCGACCTCGTGCCTATGTTATAGCCCCGCTCTATCCCACCTGTCTGCTTCGCTATCTGTTGTGTGGCTTCACACTCTGCTTGATCCTTATCAGCGGCCTTATTTTTCCTCTTTTCGGCCAACTGTGTCATCTTAAGCTTGGCCTCCTCCTTCTTCTTCTGCGTGGCAAACTTGCTCCCACCCACCGCTAAGGTTGTGGTAGTGCGCCACTCTGCCGGCCATTGATCAAGCACCGCATCAATGGCATCATCTATTGCCAGATAAGGCAAGTCATACCATTTATGCGCAGGGTCCTTCCGTGCCCTAATGGATACTCGATGGAAGTCTACTTTAAATTTGGTGTTACCCTACAGGTTGGCGTACACTGTAGGCGACAATCATGGTTTGTGGTTGATGTCCATCCGGATGTTCATCTCCATCAAGATCCAAAAGATCTTGTTGTCCTTGACTTATTGTGCATCCTTGGTTGCCCACAGTGAAGTGTACTTCACTGCTTTTGGGAGGTCTAGCACGACTGAAGGGAACTAGCTATCCTCTGGAAGCTCCCACTCTACCAACACAATTGACAGCAAGATTCACGTGTAGTGGAACGTGTTATTGAGCTCTTGTGCTTCGCGATAGTTCACTAGGAACTCTCTGCGAAGGTAGTCTGACGAGTTGAATTGGAATCCTTTAGCGCACTATGTTGCTAGCGTGACGACAGGTGCCAGCACCTCATCAGCACAACACTTCCTCATCACTTTCCCTGTGAGGATCTATGTGGCTACCTTCACAGCAGGGTCACAGATGCTGGATATAGCATACCTGCGCAGCTTCTTCACCAATTTAAATTTTTCCTTCATGGATTCTGCGAGAGCCTGCTTGCCACCTTTTCTGCCAAATATCATGGCTGGATTCTTTCCTATATATGACAAGCGCATTATCCGGTGAATCAATCTATCCATGATGGGTATCAGCTCCTCTAGCCACAGACACCCATCATGCAACAAGCACATCAGCTGCTTGATGACCAAAACTGTCACCGGGGTGCGGTTGTAGTGCGACACCCAGAGCAGGTTGAGCAACCCTGCCTTTTCTACTCCCTTGAGCCACCTCTACGGCTCTAATGCAGTCATTCTGATATTGGTATCAATGATGCAGCGCACTAGCTGCTCGGTCGCCAGATTTGGGAACTTCTTGTGATCAGCCAAGTCCTAGTCTTCAAGTTTCAGTAGTGGCACTCGTGCCAAGCGCGGTCCATCAAAAACAATTTCGTCCGGCAGCGAGAGAATGATCAGATGAAAAAGTATACAATGAGAAATCCTTACTCAAATCTGGGTTATGCAATGTTGGGGAAGCAGCTATTGCAGCCTTAATCTTTTCGAAAGCTTCCTTCTCGACAGGAGTAGAAGAGGGATTTGCAGGGGAGTCTTACTCTCATCGATGTCCTTCGACACCTTGGTCTTGGGCTTGCGTAGAGGGATCTACTCTGACAACCGAGTAATAGGGTCCGCACCCTGGGTTTCAGCCTCCTCTACTTCGACTCCCACATCCTCATTGTCCATCAGGATGTCTTCATTATCTTCCTCCTTCAGCTCCAAATTTATAGCTTTTCCCTTCTCCTATGCGGTGGGTTTCTCCTTGGAGATGCACACACAGGTATAGCAGGTTGCTTTCCCTTTTTATCCTTTGCAATGTCCTCGGTGGGGGGTCAACTTTGGTCTCGGCATCCTCAGTGATTTAGGGACCTCTACCAATACCTTGGCCACTGTTGGAGCAGCTTCCTCTACCTTTATCTCCATTTCTGGCACCGTCTCCTCTGTTATTTCTTCAGTATTCATAGTTTCTGCAAGTGCTGACATAACGCTTTCCAACAGTACTCGCAACGTCTCTGGTAAGTTTGCAAATGTTGGAGTCTCTTTCAAAGCCTTGAAGAATTCTCGATTCATGAGTGCCTAAAAGCTCAACAACTCAATTCTCAAAGTGCCAAGTGTTTTTCGCTGGACAACCACTTGTAATTTATAGGGAATTTTGAATTCAAATCCAACCGTTCCCCCCAAATTCGGTTCATTAATGTCAGATTGGCGGCAGATTTTCAAGGATCTGAGCCATAAATTTTGTCTCAAATGCCGGTTACCCGCTCCATTTGGCCACATTTCAACCTTCAAATCATGAACAATGACTTTAACAGTCACTTTCTAACTAACCTACGTGATTTCTCTCTCGGTTGCGCAGCTCCCTTCGTGCTACCACGAACCCTGTGACACTTCCTTGCTCCGCACAATCCTCCAATCGCACAGCTCCCCAACCCAAGCAGTGTATTTTATAATCCCGCACCTCCTTTTAGCTGCTTGGAGTGATAAGACTGTGTTACCTTCATCTAGTCACATGGCCAGACCACCGATGTACGGCTTCAATCGACTGCCATTCACCTTTCCTGGGAAGGGATATCCATTCAATTTAACCAATTATACCGCTCCTTTGTTGGTAATTTCCTTAATGACATAGGGCCCTAACTAGTGCATCTTGAACTTCCCTAGAAATTTATCAAACTACTATCATAGAACAAAACCAGGTCATTTACCTTAAAGGTGTGCAACATAATGTGTCGATCATGCATGGCTTTTTCGCGCTGCTTTTGGACCTGTTGGTGAAATCCCGCTAGAAATATCTCTTCCTCAAGCTCATTCAGTTGTAGGAGCCTTTCCTCCAAGGCTTCACAATTTGTCATACCTGTGAGAACTGTTATGCGCAGACTAGGCATAATATATTCCATAGGCATTACCACTTCAAATTCATAGACCAGCCTAAAGGGAGTTTGTCTAGTCAACTTCTTGCATGTCATTTGATAAGCCCATAGTACTGTAGGTATGCGTAGGTCCCAATCAATTCGTTGAGCATTGTAAACCTTGGTCAGCACGTTCTCCAGCACTTTATTGAATGCTTCCACCATCCCATTAGCCTGCAACTAATAAGCCATGCTCTTCTGGTGATATACCTGAAATTCCTCAATTAGTGCATTGATCATCTCATTAAGAAAGTGTGTGTCGCAATCACTCATTAAGATCTTTGGACAGCCAAATCGCGTTAGTACATACTCAAAGAAGAACTTTGCAGTAGTTGCACTTGTGCAATCCTTCACAGGTTGTGCCTCTGCCCAATGAGTCAAATACTCCGTCGCGGTGATAATTTACCTTACTCCCATTTTCCTTGGGGCTGAATGGGTCCCACAAAATCTATCGCCCATTTCTCAAAGGGTTGTTACGTCATCTGTGGATTTAGAGGCATTTCATCCCTCCGCAATGGCCTACTAGTTCTTTGACATACATCACACGCCTTGCAATAAACTTTTGAGTCCTGATGGAGGGTTGGCCACCACAACCCTACGGATAGAATCTTCTACGTGGTCGCTCTCCCTGCATAATGTCCTCCCGCGACGCCCCCATGAGCATCCATGAGGATGCTTCTTCTTTCAAACTCAGGTTTCATCGCAATACCTCATCAGACCCCATTTTGTATAGATGCCCAGCAATGATAGAAAAATCTATTGCGCGCACCACTAATTCCTTCTTCTACTGGACATTGTATCCTTCTGGGCAATTCCTATCATTAGGAAGTGTATTATATCCTCAAAATGACCATCGCGCACTGCAAAATAGCTACACGTCAGGCAATCCCTCCTCAAAATTAGTGGGTTCTTCCCCTGTTTCGATGCGTGACAGTTGGTCTGGTCCCACGTTCAGTCGTCCAGGCTTCATAATAACTTCAAAATCATACTCCTAGAACAATAGGAGCCACTTACAGATTCTCCCCCCCAACACAGGCTTATTGACCAGGTACTTCAACGTGGAGTGATCTGTATACATCTAAAAATGGCCTCCCAGCAAGTAGTGCCTAAACTTCCGAAGCGTGTATATCATAGCTAACCCTTCGCACTCAGTGGTGGAATATTTCTTTTCTGCCTTGGACAACCTTCTACTTGCGAACGCTATAGGATGGTCCAAGTCCTCTCCACCAGCATGTGTCAGTACTGCTCCCAGTGTTATACATGAAGCGTCGACATGTACATGGAACTCCTTCTTCCAATCCGGGAAGACTAGAATTGGTGCGGTGACCATTTTTTCTTTCAATATATCCAATCTCTTCTTACAGTCCTCGTTCCAACAGAATGTGACGTCCTTCTTCATCAATTTCTCCATAGGTGTGGTGATCTGGGCATAGTTTTTGATAAATTTTCTATAATATCCCGTGTGTCCTAATGTAGCACACAGCTGCTTCACACTCCTTGGTGCTTCCAAGTTCAGTATCACCCTGATCTTCACGGGATCTACCATAAGTCCCTATCTGCAAACCACATGACCTAGCAAGGTCCCAAAGGGAACACAAAACAAGCACTTCTTCAGATTGAGCGCGATCTGGTATCTTCGACAGGTATCTAGCATCAGGCGCAAGCTTGCTACATGGTGTTTCACCAGCCCAAACATAGTCCAATTATCAAAATATACTTCCAGGAACTTATGAATAAACTCTTTGAATGCAACAACGACTACGCGCGAGAAAATCGCAGGTGCATTCTTCAACCCAATCGGCATTGCAGTGTATTAGAAACAACACCACCCAGTCGCGAAGGTTGTCTTGCTCCTATCTTCCGATGTGATTTTGATTTGGTGGTACCCGAATAACCCATCAGTGAAGGAATATGCTTCCTGGCCACCTACATTGTCCAACACTTCAGCAGTGAACAGAGTCGAGAAAGGATCATGTACGCAAGCATCATTCAGCTTTCTGATATCCACGCATATCTTATTTCATCCTTCTACTTCTTCTCCTGTACCACCATTAGGCTTACCCAGTTAGATTCTTCCACAAGCTTAATGATGCCTCCCGTGAGTACCTTGACTAGCTCTAAGCAGACCTTTTCCTTATACTTCGAATTGAGACGGTAAGGCCTTTGCTTAACTGGCTTCGCGTCAGGCTTCAACGTGATCTTCATAACACCTAGATCCCCGATTATCCCTTTTAGATCCGTAAACTTGGTAGGGAAGTATTCACAGAGCAATTCATCGACCTTATCCATCGTCGCATCATCCCAGTAATCTCCAATCTTTGCAAATTTGAGCTCTGCCTCTGTACCAATGTGTACTTGCTTTGTTTTCAGCAGCGCGGTTATATCAGGATTCTCAACCTGTGGTCCTTCGACCTCGCGGTTACCTTCTATTTTCGGGATGTTAATCTTTCAGGGATCCTCATCCTCTTCTTTGGCGATTACATTAAAACATTCTAGCACGTGACTCAGTTGAGTGGCCCACTCAGGCTGAATCAAATCTAAAGGATCCTGTGGTATCCTAAAGATTGTTGCTTTCACCTCTTGTAGCGCTTCATCAATACTGTCAAACACATCTTTAAAACTAAATGTCATTATGAATCCTTCACGAAGAATATCCCATTCACTTGTACCATGGCAGAGCTCTGTTTCTACATACCAGTTCATCGGGATGACATCCAGGGTGTGACAGAACAAGTGCACCCATTCAGGTTGGGGCTCCTCTCCATAAGATTGAGCCCATTTGGCCAAGTGCATGCGCGGGTCATCCTGCCCATCATACTTGTTTGTCATTCGCACCTTCAGCTTCCCAAAGCATGTCCTCATTATTCTCCTACACTCATGCCAATCATCAAAGCTTCCCTTGTGCGTACCCCACCATCTTGCAGGCGTAGCACGCAGTGCCTAGTCCAATGCTTGGAAGCACTGCTTTTCGAGCACCTCCCTCTCAAATGCATCCAGAAAGATATCTACATCATTCAGGGCATCATAACTAGGCAAATTTCTTACCTCTGATGACATGTAGCGCAACAACTGGGTCATCATGTTACAGCTCAGCGTGGTTACTTCGTGTAATCAATTTTGCCAGTGCTATAATTCTTCATCAAAGTCCAAGGTACAAGAACTCTCGCGATCCATTGTAATTCATCCATCCACGGTGAGATTCACCCAATCTTGATCTTGCACTGTTATCTTATAGATACAGTCCAGATCATCATTGCTCTCATAATCGCAGACTGGTTTAGTATAGCGCGATCCTTCAATAGGATCTAGGGGTACTATTACGCGGAGCAATTTCTTCTCAAATATCATCTTTCGTTTCTTTAGGTTAATTACCCCATTCATATTAGTAGCCCAATCAATTCCAAGGAGCACAGGATAGGGGTTGTTGTCATCCACAATTTCTACCACTTCAAAGTCAGCCAGCATGCTCACATCTGCACCTGCCCCATGGGGATGATCTTCTGTTGATTCGCCATCCTTAGCTAAATGACCATTGTAGCGCGGGTCTCCCCATCCGTTCCTAAGTCTGTTTTGGTAGGACGTTCGCGTCTGACCCTAGGTCAAAGATAACGTGATCCATCTCATACTCAACTATATATGCGGTTAGTCTCATTTCCCACCCTGTCCTTGTTTTATGCTTACCAAGCTTTTGTACTACACGTGGCTCAGTCGAAGTGTTTCCGGTGCATCTATTTATGACCTCCTGCAGCCCCTTCACATCCTTGCTATCACGCAATAGCTTCATGCAAGTCTCCAAGAAGGTTGTAAGCATAGAAGGGTCCATCTCCTGATCAAGCTTATCCTTGCTCCCTGAGGTGGAGGCCTCAACGAAGCTCTTCTCCGCTTCCATGAAGGTTTCACGTGCACACTCTAAATCAAATTCAACCTCCTTTGTTGGAGCTTTGTGAACCCATGTACTGTCTTTAGGTTGTTTCCCCTTGTCATCTCCTATTGTGATTCCACTTCAGAGCACTATATTCATGTTTGGATCCTCTTCATGTGGCTCAGACCTCATCATCTGCAGGTTCTGAGTCGGCGGAGGTGGTAGCACCCCTTTGTCACATATCCTACCTATCAACGTAGGACAGTCTTTCATTTCATGATCAAACAGAGTGAAATACTTACACGATGGACATGTTGTGTTTGTACAATCACGGGCATAGTGTCCTGGCCCTCCACAATTGTAGCAGATCAACTGCCCTCGACCTTTTCCAGATCCTCCTCCACCTCGGCCTCGTCTGCGCCCCTAAAATCTTGTTCGCGCCATCCCCACACTCTGGTCAAGGGGTCGTGTTTCTGCCTGGACCCTATAAGCAGGAGTTTTATCCATCATCAATTCGTAACTTCTACAATTACGCCCATCATGCCCTACCAACCTACAGAAGGTGCAGAACAACTGTTGCGGTGTCTGTACAAAATTTTGCAACAAATGACAATTATTGTTGGTAATTGACAACTAATTAATGTAAATTTGTGTAAAACTGTATTAGTTATTGACAAGTTAGTTTCATACCGAATCAATAGTTATGTAACTGAGGAGGCTCATATAAAACTGATGAATGCTTGAACTATTGTAATGGAGAATCATTTATTGATTGAATAGAAATTCCAATCCCTTGCCCCGTGGATGTTTCCTTGACACCCTGTCAGGGTTTTACCATGTAAATCTTGAGTTTTTACTTGTGTGATTGTATTTAGTTTTCTTTTCCTTTCTTGTTTGATAACCTCCTGTAACTAGAAATGGTATCGGAGCAGTTGAGTTGAGTTTGGAGGCGAATGCTTACGAAAGAAAAAAAAAGGTTGTGTAAAACCCTACGTGATTTTTCTTTTAGGCATGGTGAAAGAACCTATGGTGATCGTGTGGCTACTTTGGAAGCATTTGCAGTGAAGCCAGAGCTGCCAAATACGTCGAGGAAGCTCTTACCGCCATAATAGAAGAGTTGTGTGCGTGTGGCAACAAGGCATGCGTGTGGCAACATCTCTCAAGGAAGCAGCATAGCGCGCCCCTGTCCAGAACCTACATGGAGGTCTATTTCTGTTTGTTGCTTGTTGTAAACCGTCAAGGAGTTGTGTGTTGGTCAAAGAAGCCAGAGCCCATGGAGCTATTGCTGGCTTGCAAACCATCAAGGAGGGTTGCATGCTAGTCGAGGGAGCCAGAGCTCTTGGAACTTTTATTGGCTTGCAAACCGTCAAGGAGGGTTGCGTGTTGGTCGAGGGAGCCAGAGCCCGTGCAGTTGTTGCTGGCTTGCAAACCGTCAAGGAGGGTTGCGTGTTGGTCGAGGAAGCCAAAGCCTGTGGAGTTGTTGCTGGCCTAAAGACCCATTGAATACCTCTGCATGTTGCGTGCTACCAGAGCCATCCATTGAGGAAGCCAGAGTTGCTCTCTGTGTTGACCAGCGCGAGGAGCATAACGTGGATAGTCCAGCACTGCAGTAAGGGAATTGCAAGCAAATCCAGGTATTTGTGAAAAATATATATATATATTTTTTAAAAAACAAATATTTTCAGATTTGTTCATAAAATAAGGGATATTTTTTCAGAAACTGTATAAGCTTTTTCCATTAAATTTGAAAAAAAGAAAAAAAGAGGTCAAAAGAATTCTGGTGTAGGTTTTCAGGGTTTTTCTGTTTGGTTTAAACCCTAGGTAAGAAAAAAAAGAAATCCTAGGAGGTGAAAGATAGAAACCCTAGGAGGAAGGGTAGTAGGAAGAAAATGGCCAAGATGTCGAATGAAAAGTTTGAGGTGGAGAATTTCATCGACCAGAACAAATTTGCTCTTTGGAAACTGAAAGTTAGCGATTTTCTGGTGCAACAAGGGTTGCACAAAGCTTTGGACGGGGCAAATAAGAAACCTGCTAGCATGAAAGATTCAGACTGGGAGGACTTGGATGCCCGAGCTCTCAGGACCATTAGGTTATGCCTAGCGGATGAAGTTCTCTTCAACATTGTTGAAGAGAGTACAACTTCAGGCTTATGGGAAAAACCGGCAAAACTATATATGACAAAGTCATTAACCAATAGAATTTATTTGAAAAGACAATTGTACAATCTTCGAATGAAGGAGGGTTAAAAATTTGTTGAGCATTTAAATGTTTTTAATACACTTATATGCCAATTATCATATATGGAAGTTAAAATTTAGGAAGAAGACAAAGCTATAACCTTGTTGTGTTCTCTACCCGAGTCATGGGACCACTTCGTAACTTTAATAAGTTTGAGCACCATTGATTCTTTGAAATTTGAATTAGTTGTGGGAGCTCTCTTGTCTGAAGAAGTACGGAGGAAATCCAGTACTGAAATAGCAACACCAGAAGCCATGATAGCTAGAGGACGGTCAAAGGAAGGAGGAGAAAAAACAAGGGGGTCTTCCACATCTAAATAAAAGGGAAAGAAGTGTAAGGCAAAATGTTGGCACTGCAACAAAATTGGACACCTTAAGAAAGACTGTTGGAAACGAAAAAAGTCTGATAACCCAAAGAAGGAAGCAAATCAAGTTGATTCAGGTATGAGAGATGAAGTTTTATCTGCATAAGAATTATGTATGATAGATGAAACTTTACCTGTATGTAATGTCTCTCAGGGTTTTGAAAGTTGTTTGTTAGACTCTGGTGCTTCTCATCACATGTGTCCACACAAAAATTGGTTTACTTCATATGAATATGTAAATGGTAGTTATGTGTTTATGGGTAATAATGTATCATGTCAAACTATTGGGATGGGAAATATTAAGATTAAAATGTATGATAACACAGTTAGAACATTAACTAGTGTTAGACATGTACCTGAATTGAAGAAAAATTTGATTTCTTTGGAAGTGCTGGATTCAGATGGTTATAAGTTTATAGGTCAGAATGGAGTGCTAAAAGTCTCTAAAGGCGCCCTAGTTGTTATGAAAGCAGAAAAGGTCAGAAATCTTTACAGACTCAAAGGAAGTACTCAGGTCAGTGAAGCAGCGATTGTGTCAGAAAAAGAATAAGAAGGTACTCGCCTATGGCATCAGCGATTGGGTCACATGAGCGAGAAAGGTCTTCAGGTACTGATGAAATGTAAATCACTTCCTGATCTGAAATATTTGAAGTTGGATTTTTGTAAACATTGTGTGTATGGAAAACAGTGTAAACAGAGATTTAAAACTATAAATCATAATAGTAAAGATATTTTAGACTATATTCATTCTGATCTGTGGGGACCATCTCCTGTTGTATCATATGGAGGTGCTCTATATTTTTTAATGTTTATTGATGATTTCTCCCGCAAATTTTGGGTCTTTACGCTGAAAAAGAAAGCTGATGTATTCAATATCTTTAAACAATTTAAAGCAATGGTAGAGAAAAGAACAGACAAATCAATTAAATGTTTAAGAACTGACAATGGCAGTGAATTTACTTCAATAGAATTTGAACAATACTATAAGGATGAAGGAATTGTTAGACACAAAACCGATGTTTATACTCCTCAGCAAAATGGTGTTGTTGAACGTATGAATCAGACTCTTATGGAAAGAGCCAGGAGCATGATCAGTAATGCTAACTTGCAAAAGGAGTTGTGGGCAGAAGCAATATCCACTGCTTATTATTTAGTTAACGGATCACCTTAAGTAGCAATTAATTGTAAAATTCTTGAATAAGTTTGGTCAGGTCAGCCTTGCAATTGTTCACATTTAAGCATATTTGGTTGTGATGCTTATGCTCTTATTCCTAAAAATCAGTGTTCAAAGTTAGATCAAAAATCGAAATGTTATGTCTTTGTTGGGTATGACTACGTAATGAAAGGATACAGGTTGTGGGATCCTACATCGCAGAAGATAGTCATTAGTAGAGATGTAACATTTGATGAATCTTCTCTTTTAAAATCAAATGTTGAAAGAATTGAACAGGAATAGGTATCACCAAATCAACAAATTCAGTTGGAGGCTAGACCTTTTGGTGACAGTCAAAAGGAATAAGAGACTTCTGGAGAAAAAGGTGTTGAAGATACAAAGGAAACTGTTGAAGTTTCTAAACCAGTTCAGCAACTAGTCACACTAAGAAGGTCTACAAGGGAAAGAAAAACTCCCAAAAGGTATGAAGATTCTGCGTCATCTTTTGCTTTGATTACTGAAGATGGGGAAACTTCTTGTTATCAGGAAGCAGTAGATGATACAGATAGAAAAAAATGGAAAATGACTATGGAAGAAGAAATGGATTCCTTAGCTAAGAACAATACCTAGGATCTTGTAGAACTTCCTGAAGGGAGAAGTGTTGTTGGATGCAAATGTGTCTTCAAACTGAAACGGAAAGTTGATGGAAGTCTAGAAAGGTATAAGGCGAGACTAGTAGCAAAAGGGTATTCTCAGGTTGAAGGCATCGACTTTCGTGAGATCTTTTCACCAGTTATAAAACTTGTTTCTATTCGTACTGTGTTGGCACTAACTGCATTACTTAACCTTGTGTTAGAACAGTTAGATGTTAAAACAGGTTTTCTACGTGGTGATTTGAATGAAGAGTTATATATGGAACAAACAGAAGGTTTTGTAAAAGGCCGCAGCAGAAGATTAGTTTGCAAGCTCAGGAAATCATTGTATGGTCTGAGGCAGTCTCCCAGACAATGGTACAAGAAGTTTGACTCCTTCATGGTGAGCCAGAACTTTATTAGAAGTGAGTATGATCATTGTGTATACTTCAAGAGTTTCAATGGCATATTCATTATCTTAGATTTGTATGTTGATGTATCTTATTGCAAGCAAAAGCATGGAAGAGATCAACAGGTTAAAGGCTCAGCTCTCTAGGACATTTGATATGAAGGATCTTGGAGCAGAAAAACATATCTTGGGCATGGAGATACACAGAGACAAGAAAAATGGTAAGCTTTGGTTATCACAGCAGAAGTATGTGGAGAAAGTATTTGAAAAGTTCTGTATGAACAATGTGAAACATGTTAATGTTCCATAGCTTCCCATTTTAAGCTTTCTTCAATTTTGAGACCTAAAACTAATCAAGAAAAGCAGTATATGTCTCATGTACCATATGTAAATGTTGTAGGCAACTTAATGTATGCTATGGTATCTACAAGACCTGACATTTCACATGCAGTTGGAGTTGTCAGCAATTTCATGCAAATCCAAGTGAAGAACATTGGCGAGCAATGAAATGGGTGCTTCGATATCTAAAAGGCACAAGTGACCATTGCATCATCTTTAATGGTAGTGAAGGATCACTCTGTAGATATGTAGATGTTGATTATCTAGTTGATTTGGACAAAAGAATATCTACTACAGGTTATGTCTTTACTCTTGCAGCTGGAGCAATTAGTTGGATGTCAAAGCTTCAAGAAATAGTTGTGTTGTCCACTACTAAAGCAGATTATATAGCTGCTTCAGATGCCAGTAAAGAAGCAATCTGGTTAAAGGGTCTACTTGATGAGATTGGAAGGACACAGGAGAAAGTGAATGTACTTTGTGACAGTCATAGTGCTATTCACTTGGCTACAAATCCTGTTTATCATAGCAGAACCAAGCACATTGATGTAAGGTATCATTTTCTGAGACATGTGATCAATGGTGGAAAAGTAGCTCTTCAAAAGGTCCATACACGGGTGAATTGTGTGGACATATTCACAAATCCAGTTACAGTAGAGAAGTTGCGATGGTGTTTAGCTTATCTTGGCTTGCAAAAGAGATGATGAATGGGCATGGGCAAGGGATTAGGAAAATTGTTGTCAAGGTGGAGTTTGTTGGTAATTAACAACTAATTAATGTAAATTTGGGTAAAATTGTATTAGTTATTTACAAGTTAGTTTCATACCGAGTCAGTAGTTATGTAACTAAGGAGGCTCATATAAAACTGATGAATGCCTGAACTATTGTAATGGAGAATAATTTATTGATTGAATAGAAATTCCAATCCCTTGCCCCGTGGATGTTTCCTTGATATCTGGTCAGGGTTTTACCACGTAAATCTTGAGTTTTTACTTGTGTGGTTGTATTCAGTTTTCTTTTCCTTTCTTGTTTGATAACCTCCTGTAACTACAATTATCCATGGCATGTTTTTCTGCTACCTGACAGATAGCACACCACAATGCAGGCCCCACGCTTAGTCTTGCTTGAGATTCCAGACTCAAAGGCATTGGTCCTCCCCTATAATATAGTTCACAAAGACCAGACAATGGTCTTTGTCGTGCCCCTAACTCTTGCATTTCAGACACCATACTTCTTCGCACACCTCTAGTAGAACTGTTATGTCCTGCTTCAAACTTTGCATTTCAAGGCAAAGATTTTTCAACTACGCATGGATCTGTTGAACCCCAAGATTTGGATCTTGCATCTGTGTTTCATGTAGTCTCATTACAATCTCCAAGGCCTCTGCCTAAGTTGTTATCTTTTGTTGTGACATCGCAACCCTTAAGTGTGGCAGTAGCGAAGCCACAAACCATTCGCGATGTTGTCCATCTGTTAAATTCATATTAGCTTCGTGGATCTTACACTTCAATCTTTGATCTAATTCCCAAGGTGTCTCGCCTGGCTACATCGTGATTTCCTTGAACCTCACAATAGACTATGATTCAGATTTAGGCCTACTGAATTCTCTGTTCAGCATGGTTTGGATGTCTGCCACTCCAGCATTCTCTGTTCAGCATGGTTTGGATGTCTGCCACTCCAGCATTCAGGTTATCATTAGAGTACTTGATGTACCAGGTTAGCGCACAATCATACAGAGCACTAACCAATGTCACCTTCTTCATGTTATCATCTATATCGCCTTGAGCTTCCCATACAGATTTCACAACCAGAATTGGTCCAGGTCCTCATTTCCCAAGCCTTTAAATAACGACATCTTCACTGAATTTCCCATACTGAATTGCGGTGGAGGCAGAGGTGGTACGGGTGAAGTCATAGGTGATGGTGGTGAAGTTGGAGGTGGTGTGGGTGGAGGTGGCAGTCACGGGAATCCTTGTCTTATTAACTGAATAGCACTTCGTGGAGAAACCTGCTCTATTCCCTCTTCGTCAGCTCGCGGAGGTGAAATCAATAGACTATATTCAAGACCCTTTCTTCCTTCGTTCCTGTGATTTTTTCCCCTTCAAGTAGATCCAAACATCAAGGTAGCTTCATAACTCGTTTTTCGCACAATAACAATTTAATCCAGGTATTCAAAGATTTCAAGTACTTACCTCGCGGTCTTTTGAAAAAGCGTCGCTCCGCCTCGTTATAGCTAACTGAGGTATCGACCGCGAATTCAGTTGCAAATCCTCCTATGGCGCAATTGAGCCAATGATCAATGGCACGGGCAATTTTATCCTCAAATGCTTCCAACCTCTGTACTAACTCTGGGGTCCACACAATAGGACCGTCAGGTTTCCACCTTCCTTGGCTATCTATTGGCTTTGCGATCCACTCGTATAGCTCAACTAGAAAGGAGAAAAAAAAGATCTCGTGGATATCTGTATACAGGTACCTGTCCAGCCATTGTTCCTTTGTTAGTCGAGGGTTTTTGTTCTCCTGCGCTGTGAATTCGTGGATCTTCCTATCCAACCAGTCTCTGATCTCTTTCTTAGTTGGATTCCAGTGATACGACATTGCACATCTCTTATGTAGATTATGGTCTCGGCAACGGAACCATTTGTTGGCTTGTTGGGGCCTAACCCAGGTTCAACGTTAATTAGCCAAACAAATCCCTACACTACTGGCCCTTTCGGCATCAGCTCGTGGAGCGCAGACCGAAGTCTCACCCGAAGCAGTATGGGGGGTTGCTGGAACCAAGTTTCTGCACCCTAAGATGGTCGTGATGTCGTTTTATTCCTTCTCTTCCTGCTTTCATGCAGGTCGTTAAGTTCTAGGGCTCTGTCTGCCTAACCCCTTATTCCTCCCTTTAATACCTCCACGAAAGGTTACGACTAACCTTCGCGCAGCCCTAACCTTCAGTTTAGATACTTTCGTGCTGCTAAGGCAGCGTATTTCACAGCTTGTCCAATTATCTTCAAAATCTTACTTATCTTATTAGATATCCACCGTTAGCACCGCGTAAATAGATATTCTTAATTGTGTTTGGTTATCCAACATAATTATACACATTCGCGTATCACATAAGCATTATACAGGAAATTCATACATAAAATGACAAGATGCATTAATTAGAACAAGACACATAAATTGCATAATACTTCTCTTTATTGATGTCTTCTAGGTGATTACAGACTCTATCCATCCTGCGCACACAGCTGCAGGGGTCTGCGCACTCAGCTGCGAACTTCCACCCTAGGCCTCTGTGCACTCAACTGCAAAGCCTCCACCTATGCTACGACCCAAAACTTAGACTTCTTACTTCAGAGCTATGATTCCCTTACATGATATGACCTTCAAACTACTTAGAGCTTAGCTCTTTTTATACAGTCCCATGGTCCGCAAACCATGGGTAGGTCTTTTACAGCTGACTTTACTTTACAAAACTAAGGGCGGACAACCCTTTATGACTTATGACACCTTCGCACTTCGCGACCACAAAATGTGGAATCTTTACAAGTTTAATACAAAATTTGACCAAAACATGGGCTTTTAGCCCCAAAACTGTCCTTTGGGGGATCTCGTTCCCAACATCTAGCCTCTATTCATAGATTGATGAGAGGGCTAAGTGTGCTAGACATCATCCACCAACTAAATGCCTAGGTCTTTATAAACACATGATTGAATAAATATTATGTCCTTTGAGAGCGAGTCCTTGGAGTAATTGACCAACCATACACAATCCTTCTTTGATCAACTAACAACCTTAATGACTTTTCAAAAAATGGCTGGCTATAAAACCCTAATCCTAGTCACCCAATTCTTCCTTAAGAATTAAGATCCTCACATATAAAAAATAACGGTTGAAATGAAGCAAAAAAATAACATAACCTTAAAAAATAAATGTTTATATATATCAATACTTGGTATGTTTGGATATGTAGTTATTATTATTAGTTATATTCATATCAAGTAATAACCTATAGAAGTTTCTACCATAGCTCATACAATTTCTCTCGAACACAGGTATCTCTCGCCTCGCACACACTGTTGATCCAAACAACTCATCTATTTTCTCACAAGCATCGAAATCTGCAGATCAATTAGGAATTCTAGATATTTTGCATAATGTATGGCACTCCTACACTAATGCCCTCTCTGAATCACATGTCTGGATCACAGAGGGCGAGGATGAGATCATTCGGGTACATGCACAACATGGTTCCTAATCTCTTAAGGAAGGTTACCCCTTAATATTCTCTGATCATAAGCCACCTATTATTGACTGGTGGTGGCACACTCTCTGGAATTTGAAGGCACCTCCAAGAGCCAAGTTATTCATGTGGTGTATCCTTCATAATAAAGCTCCCACTGGGGATAATTTACAGAGGCGATCATATCAAGGACCAACCTGGCGCATTCTCTGTCCTCAGGCTGCATAATCGATTGAACATATTTTTCTTCATTGCTCTGTCACCACATCTTTTTGAACACAAGCTCTATCAACACTACAACTCTCCAACAGATAGCGAGGTATAAATATCTTGGAGACTTGCCAAACATGGTGGACTAATGTGCAACCAACCAAAATCAAGAACCTCCTTCTTCTGATCTGTTTGTGTATCTGGTTGCACAGGAATAAGCTAATATTCAAGGGAATCACACATCAATGGACTATAGTTTTAGCTCATCATATTACTATTTGCAGCAATATTCCGAAGGATGATCATTTTCATCTAATGAGTGGTGAAATTTTGACCTTCCTTGAGCTCTGGTGCCGTAAATTTGGATTTAAGAGTGTTGGTGGACAATTTATTAAGGGATTATAGATAAGTGCATTTCTAATTACTCGGTTTCAAGCTGTTTTTTCATGTTCAAAGGCTCTGCGTTATTTTATTAGCATTATAGTGCCCACTGAAGCTGGAATTGTCGTGTTTGTATCTGCAACCAGGAGCAAAGTTTTCAAAGGGCATTGATATAGAGTTTGGGTAAGCGGATTCCTAGATTCTACCGATGGAAACCTGGTGAGTTTTTGAGATCTCCCTACGAGCAAACTCTGGTTTAATTCATGATTCTATTTCTTAACGGAAAATTATGGAGTTTGCAGGTAAATATAAAAATAATGCCAAAGTTTCAGTGTTAAATCGAGGTGTACATTGCGGGGTTGAGTTTTGATGCTTTGAATGAAATCCTGTACGAGTAAACCAATAGAAACTAACCACAACTAAGTCAGAAGTCGACCCATCATTCCATTTCCACAAGTCTTGTGAGAAAGGTGCCAACCCCAATTTCATATGGTCTACTTTTAAATAGTCAGGGGTTCGAAGTTCTATTGGAATTCAAAATGTAGTCTTGTAGGGAATTTTCTATAATAATCAATATAAAAGCTCCATGTTTTTCTATAAGTTTAGGATGAAAATTTTCAGGAATTTAACACTCTGAAATTTGTGAAGTCGAAAGTATATGTATCTTTACATTTTAAAAAGACTTGTGATCAAGGTGTAGACCCCTCGACTATCTAAAACACCACGATATGGAGTTGGTCAAATGGGAGAAAACATGTTGTTTACATCCTTTTGCAATCAATATTTAATTATTGAAAAAAGATCGGCCGAGCCTGAAAGCGATCGTTGAGCTGCCTCGGCCCTGGCACGCCGTCTCCTGCACGATCTGCTCCCCCAGCGGATTGAGCAGGCCCAGGCCTTTTGATTTGACTTCCTCTGTTGACCTAGATCGTCATTCTCTGCTTGATCTGATAGCAGATCCGGATAGCCAGGCTTGGAGGCCCCATCTCTGTGCGCGCGCCCTGCCCTGAGGGCGGAGAATCTATGGGTGTTTATGGAGTTCTGGGTAGGATCTGACCTCAATTAATATTGAGATCATGGAGACTCTGGGCTCCCCCCAGGGTCCATCTGCTCCTCCACCCCTTTCGCCTTCGGAGGCCTTCATGCAGATCCTGACAGAGCTACCTAAGAAGAAAGCCCCTGAACCTTCGAAATTTATGAAAAGATTGGAGGATATCCCTGCGATTTCCCTCCCGCCTGAAACCCCGATGCAAGTTGCTATGTCGTTGTCCGAGCGAGCCCTCGTTGGTCAGTTTACAGGGCTCTGGCCGTCCCCCAAATCTACGGAGAGCTGGGTATCCAGAAACTGGGCGCCGCTGATCAGAGAAAGCGTCACCTCTTACTTCCTGGGGAGAGGATACTTCCTCTTCGAATTTACAGCAAAGGAGGACAAAGAACTGATCTTCCGAAACGGCCCCTACTTTATGGGTCCTCGAGGTCTGTACCTTAACAAATGGACCCCGGACTTCGATCCAGCAGTCGATGTTCCTAACGCAGTCCCTGTGTGGGTTAGACTCCCGCACCTCCCGGTCCATTGTTGGAATTGGGACTCTCTGCGTCATATTGGAAATGCTCTAGGGAAATTTATTGATCAAGCGAACAATAATGATCAATACGACTGCGCCTGGATATGCATAGAAGTAGATCTAGAGGTAGGGCTCCCTGAGGCCATCACGATAAATGTTGGAAGCTGGACGCATCTGCAGAAGCTAGACTATGAGCAGTTGCCCTTCAAATGCCGGAAATGCCACGAGTATGGGCATTTCGCTAGAGGCTACCCATCCAACGCCAAGGCCGCATAGGGAAAAGATGATGGATGGAATCAAATCAAGTGCCACAAACCCAGGAAGACGGGAGGACCTAGTAGCAAAGGACAACCATCTGTTCAACATACTTCACCACCCTCAGGAAATCGGTTTGATCCGCTCAGCTCTCAACAAGAGAAAACTCAGGATGCTGGGATCCAAAAGGAGTCCGAGCCTACAGAGGAGATTGGGAAAATCCCTGATTCTTCAAGCAAAGGCACTCCTCCAGTCTCCAACAAAGACATAAATGAGGAAATCCCCAAAATCAAGAATGATGAAGACAATGAAGAAGAGCAGATCACAGATGAATAAGAAGAGGAAGGAGAAATAGGTGAGTCCCAAGCCTCGGTCAAAAGATCCACGAGAGGCCGGAAAATGGATAGAGAAAAAAGAGAGGAGGAGACGTATAAAGAAAAACTACAAGGCAGCTAGCCCACTTTGGAAAAATTGCTAGCCTCCAAGCCCAGAATGTCTAAAATCCAGCCTCATGGCTCCAAGGGAGCCCATCAAAAACATAAATACTGAAGATCATCTCCTGGAACTGCAGAGGTATGGGGAGAAAGGTCAAGGAAGAAGCCATACGAAGCCTGGTAAGAACAGAGACCCCAGACATACTTCTCATCCAGGAGACTAAGCTGGAAGACTCAGTCTTCCGGAAAACAAGCAAGAAACTATGGTTCAAAAGTGAAGCAAGAGCAATCTCTGCTAGGGGAGCCTCGAGAGGTATTGGTACTCTTTGGATTGAAAACAAATTTGCAGTCATCAGTGAAGCCAGCAACATTCATTGGTTGCTGCTGAAAATACAGAATCAGAACACTAAAGAAACTCATTGCATTTTCAATGTCTACTTCCCAGTCAATGCTGGGGAAAAAAAAGCATGCTGGGATTCGATAAGACTTCAAGCAGACCTCATGAATCTGGAGAATATTATCATTGCCGGAGACCTCAATCTTACTCTCAGCTCGTCTGAAAAAAGAGGTGGTAGCGCTGTTCGTGATCCGGTAAGAGAATGGGCTAAGGACCTCATGCAATACTGGGATCTGATTGACATCAAACCCTCCTCCGGAAAGTACTCTTGGACCAATAAAAGAATAGGCCCAAGGCATATAGCAGCTAGATTAGACAGATTCTTCATGCAAAGTTCTTATTTATTGCTGGGATTAGAACCAAGAATGCACATTCTCCCCAACAGTATCTCGGATCATAAACCCATAAAGCTAGAATTACTTCCTCACCTTGACCTGGGTCCTATTCCCTTCAGATTCAGCCCAAACTGGATCAAGGAACCAGATTTCATGCAGCTTGTTAAGGAATGCTGGAATCAATCTATCAAAGGATCCCACTTCTTCATTTGGGAAGAAAAGCTCAGAAGGGTAAAAAGAGCTCTAAAACATTGGGCCAAAATCCTTCCCAAACCAGATACAGAAAGAAGAAATATCAAAGTCGCCCTTGTCAATCATCAATCTCATATGGAAGATTCTCCAATCACCAAAGATCTGCTTGACCAAGAGGCCCATCTCCAACAGCAATATAATAAAGCCTATCTCGCAGAAGAGGAATACTGGCGATTAAAATCTAGAAGCCTCTGGATCAAATCAGGGGACAGAAATACAAGTTTTTTCCATAAGCAAGCGCAGAGCAGAAAATGTTATAACACCATTTCCGAGATCAAGGTGGACAGCGAAACATTCAAGGAGTTTGCATACATAAAGAAGGCAGCCCACGCCCATTTCCTAAAGTTATATAGCGAAGAAAAGGTTCAGCACCATGCTTCAAATCTTTTAGATACGATTCCAGCTACAATTTCCCTAGGTATGAATGAAATCTTGGAGGCCAAAATAACCAAACATGAAGCCAGAAAAGCATTATATGACATGGATCCGGACAAGGCCCCTGGGCCGAATGGATTCTCTGCCAGATTTCTTCAAACATGCTAGCCCATTATTGAAAAAAATCTGATTAAAATGATCCGAAAATCTCAGAACTCCCAAAAAATAGGAGGGAGCACAAACTCTGCCTTCTTAGCCCTTATTCCCAAGGAAAAAGGGGCCAGCAACTTCAACAGATTCCGGCCGATCTCACTATGTAACATTGGGTATAAGCTAATCACAAAAATCATAGCAAATCGTTTGAAGCATATACTCCCTAAAATAATCCCGGAGAATCAAGGCGGTTTCATCCAAGGGAGGCAAATAGTGGACAACTTCACCCTTGTTCAGGAGGCAATCCACTCAAGTCTCCATCGCAAAGATCAAGGTATGATAATTAAACTCGATCTAGCAAATGCATTTGATCGTGTAAATCAGAGTTTCTTGTTAAAAGTTATGAACAGGTTTGGGTTTGGATCAAACTTCATTAACTGGATCCGAGCCTGCATTTCGGAGCCATGAATTGCCCCTCTTGTGAATGGAAGAGCCACGGACTTCTTTAAAGCTTCAAGAGGCCTCAGGCAGGGGTACCCTCTCTCCCCTCTGCTATTTGTCATTCAAGCATCAGCTCTCAGTTTCCTCTTGGGAAAAAAAATGCAAGATCAAGATTTAATGGGACTACGTATAGCAAGAGGAGTCAAGAACATCAACCACGCTTTGTTCGCGAACGACACCCTGCTTCTGGGCGCTGCCTCCCTCTCCACCACCTCCAAATTCAAAGCTGCCCTGGAAGAATTTAGCATGGCTTATGGCAGCGTTATTAATAAGAACAAGTCTCACATCTACAGTTGGAATACCCTGCCCAGGCTTCTCTCTGCTATCTCCAGGTGCCTTGGATTCGCAACCTCCGCTTCATGGACCTCCTTCAAATATCTGGGCCTCCCGGTTGTTCTCAAAAGAATCTCAAACAAAGATTGGCTTCCCCAGCTCGAAAAAATTCAGGCAAAAATTCAGGCCTGGGGCTTTACCTGGCTCAACTATGCTGGTAAGTCCGTTCTCATCAAATCAGTGCTCACTAGTCTCCCTATTTTTCAATTTTCAGGTATGCTTGCTCCATCAATCATCCTAAAAAAAATGGACGAGCATATTCGGAGATTCTTCTGGAAAGGTGGAAAGCAGAATGAAAGAAAAATCCCCCTCATCAGTTGGGAAGCAATTTCTAAACCGCTGTGGGAAGGAGGTCTCAATTTTAAAAATTTCGGCCATCTGAATGTAGCAATGGCGGCAAAGGTCATCTGGAGAGTTGTCACGCCCAATCCTGGTTGGGCCCAAACAGCTCTTACGAAAAAATATCTCCGAAGCCCTCGCTCCAGCTGCTTAGAATAAGTAATTCGTCTGCCTAATTCACCTTTCCTTAAACTCTATGACAAGGCCGCCTCCATGATCAAAAATTACTGTTATAGAATTCCGGGTAACGGCAAGAAAACAAAAATTTGGACTGACAGAATCATATCCACAGATCCGATCAGCGATAGAGTGCATTTAGGCAAGCTCCGGGAGTGGATGGAGAGAAATAAGCTAAATACGCTCTGGGATATCTCCATTTGGAAAGGCAACGAATGGACTGGCTGGAAGTCTATTGATTTGCCAGATCACCTGGTCGCTGACTGGGCCACGTTGACCGAACTCCTCCACAGCCTTGCGCCCTTGAACAGGTATACACAGGACGTAATCGGTTGGGGAAATAAATCCAAAGGGTATACAGTTGCTGAAGGTTACGTTAAGCTCAGAGAGAGACCGCATGTCCCCATAAAACCAGCGCCATGGCAAGCGATCTGGCGAATTCAGGCGTGGCCCAAAATAGACATGTTTGCGTGGATGCTGTGCCATGGCAGAATACTCACCTTTGATCGTTTGCAGAAGCTGGGATACTATGGACCCTCCATATGCCTCCTATGTAGCAACAGTGAAGAATCAGCTGCGCACCTCTTCCTGGATTGCAGTTTTACCAAACAGATTTGGAGCGCCCTGTTGTATGTCTTGGATCCCTCCTTTCAACTACCGAACACAATGGTTGAACTCTTCGCTAGCTGGGCTTCCAATTATCCTGGGCCTCCTCCTCAAAATCAATTAATCAAATCAGCCTGGGCCATTCTCCCAAAGGTCATTTGCTGGCAGCTGTGGCTGGAACGTAATAGAAGAACCTTCAGAAATGACAGGCAGCACCAAAAAATTATTGAAGTCAAGATCAAGTGCCAATTAAAGGAATGTCTGTCCCAAATCAAAGATGATGCAAATCTCACCCACCAAGACAATGTTTGGGGCACCTTCCTGGGATTACATTTTCTCCCAGCAATCAGAAAAGCACCTTCTCTCAAAGAATGGCAAAGTAGGAAAACAGAAGCTGAAATCCAAGACTGGCTCAAAATTCAATCAAGCTACTTCCTTTTTTTTGATGGGGCAGCTAAGGGAAACCGGGCAGAGCAGGTGCTGGAGGTGTCATTCTAAACCCAACAGGAATAAAAATCCACTCATATGCTTGGGGGCTTGGACACATGACCAGCACACAAGCTGAGGCCTTGGCCCTTCTGCAAGGCCTCAAGACCCTAAAAGAGCTGAAAATCAGGGAAGCAACGGTTATAGGAGATTCTCAAATCATAATAGGTGCTATGATCTCTAACTCTCCTGCAGCAGACCTTAATCTAGCCAGAATGATCTTCAGAATCAAGGCCCTTGAAAGTGACTTCCAGAAGCTGAGCTATTACCATGTTTTGAGAGCCCACAATAAAGAAGCTGACAGAGAATCAAATAAAGCAGCTCTCTTATCTGTCGGGGTCAAGATGAAAGAAGGAAAAGAATCATGGGAAGCCATCCCTTAACTTGCAATCCGCCATGTTTTACTGCTTGATCCAAAAAAAAATTGTTTGTATATCCAAGTGGGGGAAAATAGAGAATATAGAAACTAAAGATCTTTATGCTATGGGGAATATCTCAAGTCACATTAACAGCCTCACTTTCATAAGTGAAACTTCTCAAGATCCAGACATCCTCATTGTACTCATAAATTTGGCATTCAAGCCAGGAGGAATATAAACACAATATAACCGTTTCTGTCAAAAAAAAAATGGGAGAAAACATAAATAATCTCAATGCAATTTTGCATGATCAAGTTTCGATGCTTTGAATGCAATCCTGTAGGAGTAGATTAGTTGAAATTGACCATAACTAAGTCGAAAGTCGACCATCTTTCCATTTCCATGAGTCCTGTGAGCAAGGTCCCAACCCCGAATCCATATTGTCCACTTTTAAATACTTGGGGGTTCAGAGTTCTATTGAAATTCAAAATGCAATCTTGTTGGTAATGTTTTTCTGTAACGTTTATGATGGAATTTTTTAAGAATTTAACTATCTAAAATTTGTGAAGTCAAAAGTATACCCGTCTTTCCGTTTTGAGAAGACTCGTGAGCAAGGTGTTAGCCCTGACTCTATATTGTGGTGTTTTAGATAGTCAGGGGTTCAAAGTTCTATTGACATAAACATCTAGATGGCAAAGAAAATAACTTTGAGCTTAGTTGGGTGCGACGCATAGGCACAAGGATGTGTTAATTATTAAAACTAAATAAAACAACTATTCATACACAGTTAATAGAATTCTATTCAAAATGCAATTTCGTAGGGTATTTTGTTTAATAATCAATATAAAAAGTCCATGTTTTGCTATAAAGTTTACAACGAAATTATCAAGTGTTTTAACTTTCTAAAATTTAAGATGTCAGAAGTTGACACATCTTTTTGTTTCCACAATACCCATGAGAGCAAGGTCTCGAGCCCAAATCGATATCGTGGTCATTTAAATAGTCGAGGAGTCATCGTTCTATTGGCATAAATATCTAGTTGGCGAAGAAAATAACCTCGACCTCAGTCGATCCTGATGCATAGACACAGGCATGTGTTAATTATTAAAACAAAAATTTGTTAGATTTGTTAATTGTGGATATTTTTTTCTAAGTAAAACTGATCTATTTATAAATACATAATGTACAGAGAGGCACCGGCCACAACGGCACTGGGTCAGTTGTTTGACCAATCTGAGCATCAAACCTTGAAATCGTGACTACTCCAGAAGGGGAAACCAGTCCGAGTACAAAAATTAGGACAATTCAAGTTACCCTCGCAGGGGCTATAGTTCCATAATTCAAAAATACTAACCAAAAAACTGTAAATTCCAGAACTTAGCTCAGAATTTTTCGTTGGCCAGCAGCTGCAAGGTGCCTTCTGTTGGCTCTTCCTCTACGACTAGACACCATCCATATTCCTCAGAACCAGCGTGATCAGCCGCAGTGCTACCTATGCCCACCGACATTGCAAACGTGTCGCCTTGTCAACTTACCGAGGCCTTTGTGTTGCCATGTTTGCTATCCACAACTGGTTGACTGCCAACTACTGCTTTGCAATGCAGGGCTGCTTTACCATCGTCATGCTACTGATTACCAGGGATGCTAATACTGCGGTTGCTTGGAGCTGCTCTATTCTACTCGTCCTTGTGCTCAAGTAGAGGTGCCTACAAATCAATTTCTTCCGAGAAAGAAATGGTTACCGTGGCAATAATTACAGGCGGGGTTAAAGTGCTGCGAAACTAGAATTGAGTGACATGGGGAGCTGGATGCGGAGGAAGGGGGAAACCCTCTAAGTGAGCTACAACGTCCCTCTTTCCTGTGCCTTAGAGCCTGGCGCATCTCCTTCCACTTCGGGTATCTGGGTAACGACCATAGAAAGAGCTGAGAGGATTGGGATTATTAGCGGAGGAGTCAGGGGAGGTAGTGGCAGTGCTAGACGATGCCTGTGGACGAGTGATGCCTCCGCGAGTGCCTCCATGTCTGCTTCGCATTTGATGTCTGATGCGAGCCATGGTAGGATTGAGAGCAAGGTTAGCAGCAGAGGGGTTGGTGGAATTTCGATGCAGAGAATGAACATGGGAGGTCTGAGCCTGGTTTAAGTTGCAGAGACTAGAATGAGAGTAGTGAAATCCATTTCCCAGATCAAGACAACTCAACAACCAGCATTGACTTCCTGTCACAGTGCAAGAGCAGGGTATTGCGGCCTGCGGAGGGCAAACACAATGGAGCAAGGGGGCAAGAATTGCATGTTGCTCTACAGGTTCCATGACAATGAAGGTTGTGGAGGTACCTCGGTCTTTGGACACAATTAATGGCTCCTACAAGGTGGTTTGAATGCGCTGGAGGTTGGCATGGGGGACGACGCAGGTGGCCATGTGGTCATCCTGTCCTCCAACCACCCGTCTTATCATATTAATTTCCATAGTAATCACCCGCATCCGAGTGTTAATTGTGGATATTAATATTGATACACTTTTTAATTTGGATTTGAAACTCACATTTGATGACGTTTTTTTAGATCTCCCTGCAAGCAAACTTTGGTTTAATTCGTGATTTTATTTCTTAACAAATAATATGGAGTTTCTGGGTAAATATAAAAATAACGTCAAACTTTCAGTGTTAAATTGAGTTGGACATGTAATTAAGTAAAATGAGAGAAAACATAAATAATCTCAATCCAATGTTGTGGGATCGAGTTTTGATGATTTGAATGAAATCTTGTAGAAGTAGACAAGTAGAGATTGAGCACAACTAGGTCGGAAGTCGTCCCATCAATAGTCTGGGGTTCATAGTTCTATTGGAATTCAAAATGCAATGTTGTAGGGAATTTTGTTTAATAATCAATAAAAAAAGCTGCATGTTTTTCTGTAACGTTTATGACGAAATTTTTGAGGAAAACTTGTGAGCAAGGTTTTGGCCCCAAATCCATATAGTGTTGTCTTAGATAGTTGGGGGGTCAGAGTTCTATTGGCTTAAACATCTAGTTGGCGAAGTAAATAACTTTGGACTCATTCAAGCACAATGCATAGACACGAGGATGTGTTAATTATTTTAAAATAACAATAATAATAATAAAATTGTTTAGACACAACTAATAGAAATTTATTCAAAAAGCAATTTTGTAGGGTATTTTTTTTAATAATCAATATAAAAAGTCCATGATTTCCTATAACATTTATAACGAAAATTTTCATCGTTTTAAGTTTCTAAAATTTGTGATGTTGGAAGTTGACAAAGCTTTTCATTTCCACAAGACACGTGAGCAAGGTCTCGAGCCCAACTCCATCTCGTGGTCTTTTAAATAGTCGGAGGTCTATTGGCATAAATATCTAGCTGTTGAAGAAAATAACCCCAACCTTAGTCAGGCCCAACGCATAGACATAGGCATGTGTTAATTAAAAAAAAAAAACAAAACAAAAAAACAAAAACAAAACAAAACAAAACAAAAACAAAAACAAAAACAAAAAAATAGTTGTTCACACACAAGTAATAAGATTTTATTCAAAATGTAATATTGTAGGAGATTTTGTTTAATAATCAATATATAAACTCCATGTTTTCCTATAAAATTTATGATGAGATTTTTCAACGTTTTTAAGTTTCTAAAAATTGTGATAGGTCGGCCTATTTTTCCATGTCGACTAGAACTGCGAGCAAGGTCTCAACCCCCTCTCCATATTGTGGTCTTTAAAATTTTCGGGGGGAGGATGGGGAGGGGGGTCGGAGTTCTATTGGAAAAAAACATCTAGCTGGTGAAGAAAATAATGCTGACTCCAGTTGGGCCCGACAAATGAGCACAATCATATGTTAATTTTGTAGATAAATAAAAATTTCATGCAAAGTGAAAACTATTAGTCAAATTTAGAGGAAGCAAACAAAAAAATAGAGTATATTCAACTATTTATGGATTGAGGAATCGTGAAAAGCAAAGAAGCATGTTTGCTCGTGAATATATATAATTATTTATAGCAGAATTAGAACTGGCATCTCTGGTTATAAATGTTTCCACACGCAGAAGAAAGTAAAATATGAAGTTGTATGAAATTGCAAGGCAGAAACCGAACACAACTAATTGAAATTTATTCAAAATGCAATCTTGTAGCGAATTTTGTTTAATAATCAATATATAAACTCCATGGTTTCCTATAACATTTAAGGCGAAATTTTCCAGCATTTTAACTTTCTAAAATTTGCGAAGTCATAAGTCGGCCCTGTCACGCGGAATGAGTCGATCTTGCGGACAAGACAGACCTTCCTAGAATCTAATGAAGACCTAATGACAAACAAACCAACCAGACACTATCTTTCTCTAAATTTGCTTTATAAATAATGGTAAACAAATGTGTTTAAGGCCTACCT
>APFE030109918.1:239848-250857 GCA_000404065.3 Pinus taeda | reverse complement strand
AGTAGGCAAAATCATCAGAACGATAGTCCAAAAATGAAGGAACTAGACTCACCAAATGTAGATAGTGAATTAGAGCCAGAAACTGAAACACTTGTACATGGTTATTCAGAGGCCCACCTCATCCATGATCTTGATACAAGAATAATATAGATTGCACCTTTTGAAGGGTTTTATCCCTTAGGCACTTTTTAAGACAAATTATCTGAAGAACTAAATTTCCCGAGATTGTTCTTTGGATCAAGTCACCCTACTGATGTTATCAATCACTTTTTCTATGAAAAAATTTCACAATGGGAACTATTGCACATGTCTGGTGACTTCTCAACGCATATTACAAACATATTTTTTAAAGCAATCCACGTTTTGATAAACCATGTTTCTAACTCAACTTGGATTGCTATTCGCAAAGGAGAACTGAAAGGACGAAAACTAGTTGCTAAAGATGTCAAAAATAAAAGCAATATTGATAAATTATTAAAATAACCAATTGCATATTAATGTTTAAGAAGAATTTGCACATCCCCTGACTATTTTGAACATTTACGAAAATATATATTTGCAATGATATGATAGCTTGGCCCACTGAATTTCTTTGTCACATTCACTAGTGCTGAGCATCTTTGGGATCCATTGATAAATGAACTAAAATTACAAAGCAATGACTCTATAACAAACCATAGAAACAACTTTGATGATGAATGCATTGTGCTGAGCATCTTTAGGATACATTGATAAATGCACTAAAATTACAAAGCATTGACTCTATAACAAATCATAGAAACAACTTTGATGATGAATGCATTGACACATTGATCAAACGTCAACCAACAATCTATAGTCGATATTATAGGCATAAATATCATCACTGCATTCCTTGAAAACAAAAAACAAAAATGAATTATTTGGTCAAGTGCAAGATTATTTTTTTTATCACAAAGTTCCAAAGTAAAGGAACAGAGCATGACCATGACCATGGATTACTTTGGATTCAATATGCACCAATATCTCGACATTCCCCTAATGTCGATGTCATAGCCTTCATTGATCAGTATTTCACTTCTAATTCAAAAATCTTGTTGAATCAAATGATTCAATTTTAGACTCATCACCACACAAAAACTCGCAAAAAACACAAAAAATCTACTTGTATATTTGGTTTCCCTATTCCACCAATTGATGAAACTTGTATCTTACACCCTTTGTGCAATGAAAACAATGAAATCCAAGGAATGCAAAAGATACTTTCATTTCTTCTACAGAACAAATCCTATTAAAAAACAATAACATTTGACATGTTTTTAGTCGACCTTGGAATTACAAAACAAGAATACATCATGCTCTTATGATTTTGTATTACACGGCCAATTGTACTACTCAAAAGAAATCCTTGTGATGTGTGGATTAATGAATTTGCAAAAAAAATCCCTTCGTTATGGCAAGCAAGCACAGATACTCAATTTATTTTAGATGAATATGTTGCAACAACATATTGCAGCTCTTATATGACAAAAATGGATCACTCCATGACAACTGCATTCAAACAAATTCAAGAAAATTGCATATCTTGTGGAGACAACAAAATTGAAACTATTCGCAAACTTGGAAAAATCCACATTTCTTTGTCATTGCTTTTATATTCAACTTCTAGAAAAACAATTTTCATTAACACGGCTCGAGCTGAAAAACAAACATATGATCTAAAAAGACCTATCTTGTTAGGACAAGAACCCGATAACTTTGAAGATATTGTTTGCATGATAACCATTGATAAATATTTTGCATGACCTGTTGCCCTTAAACAAGTTTGCTTGGCAGAATATGTTTCCTCTTATTCAATCATAAAAACAACAACAAAGAAAAGAAAACATCTATGTGTCATAAGATTCATTCAATACAATGAACACATGGATCCAGAAAACCATTAAAGAGAAAAATGATGCTCTACATCCCAAATAGAGAGTTTGAATACACATTAAATAAAAATGAGGAGACATGGGCTGAAGCATTCTTTTCAAATAAACATATTGTCGACGTTACTGAAGAATAATTTTCTCGTTTAATCACACCATGGGGTGATATTGAAACTGCTTCTACTACAATTGAATCTAAAAATGACGAAATATTTATACTTCACTTGCCATTAGAAGCTGACAATAGAACTTGTTCTAATGAAAAATATGACATTCAATAAGACTTGCAGGAAAAAATGCAATTAAAAAACACTCAAACTAAATATACAAAAAACAATGAATTCATTAAGCATCCCTTTGCTGTGGATACACTGGCATATCATGTAATTATGAGACAATTAAATCAAGAGCAACAACCAATAATCAAACAAATAGTTCTATGGAAAAAAAACAATCTAGGTAAATGCTTCTATTTGTTCATCACTAGAGGTGCAGGTACAGGAAATACATTCACTGCATAAGCACTTTACCATGCACTAGTGTGTCTTTACAACAAAGACTTACAAAGTGACCCCTTGAAAAAAAGGGCCTAATATTTGCATTTACTATCAAAGCTACATTTATTACACATGGTATCACAGTCCATTCAACTTTACATTTGCCACTTTCACCATGTCACATGGTGCCATTGGCTTCTAACACGCTTGATATATTGAGCAAATAATATGAACAACTTAAATTTTCATTGATAGATGAGGCTTCATTAATTGGCTCTTGATTGCTATATAACATTGACAAGCGACTTCGCGAAATCATGCACACACAACTTCCCCGTTTGGGAACCTCAACATGATATTCTGTGGTGGCCTATGTCAAGCACAACCCTGTACGTGATTGTTGGATATTTCAACAATCACATCTTAAAGGAACTATTGTTCCTTACAACTTCTGGAAAGACAATGTGAAAACTTATGAACTAAAACAAGTAATGCGACAAGACAATAAAGAATTTACATCCATCTTAAACAGAATTAGGACATGTTCACATATTGATGATGATCTTGCATTCTTGAATAAACATTGTTATAGATGTGCACCAAATGATCCAACTTTTCCATACTATATTTAAACAAGAATGTACATGAACATAATGAAAGAATGTTGTCTCTCATCAACAAAGAAGTGATCATATTAAACGCGTATGATAGAACAATTGAATCAACAAATACAAAACACAATAAAAACATCAAAATGCAATTTCCATCTACCATTGTGCTCAAAGAAAATATACTTATTGAATTAATTGGCGAAACTTATGATATTCAAGATGGCTTGGTCAATGGTGTTGAAGGAATTTTTAGAGTATCCACGACATTTGAAAATGGCACAAATTGGATTGAATTTGATGATCTAGCTGTTGGCACTATTCAACGGAAAAGAATGGCACATTTGTACAAAGATGGAATAATGTCTACTTGGACAACCATTACTAGAGTTTGTAAGAATAATGAATCAAACAACAAAAATAGTTTTACAAGAGAACAATTCCCTGTTCAACTGGCATGTGCACGAACTATACATCAATCACAAGGGTTGCGAATGGACAAATTGGGTTTTGACCCAAAAGGAGTTAGGCAACATGGACTCATCTATACTACACTTTCTCGTGTCAAAGATATTAAATCCTTGTATTTGTTAAACAAATTGGAACATAACTACTTTTCCCTCAATGGAAGAGTTGTTTTTTAGCTAAATAGACTTAGACAAAATGCCTCTTATGAGCTTGAATATAGCATATATCAAAGTAAAACAAATGATGATTTGATAATATGCTCATTGAACAATTGTAGTTTGTCCTTGCATTTTTAGGATATCATTGCTCACTATGATCTAATGAGTGATGATATTCTTTGTTTCGGAGAAACGCAAACAAAATCACCTCCATCAAATCCATTTTTGTCAAACAAATATCACTACATACATTTATACTTACATGGAATTCTCACGCACTACACAAAAAATATTGTTGTTGACAAACATTTCACTTATACAAGAAGCCAAATTGAATCAACAATTCAACATTCCATGTTGAAAAAAAAACATTACACTTGCAAATGTATCAATTACACCAAATACAAGCATTGAATAATTAATTTCATCAAGTTCATTTTAGAACATGCATGCAACAACTACACAATTGTGCTTGTTGGAGATTTCAATTTGGACATGTTGCAAAATAATCAACAACAAAGAAAACTACTTTCATTTGTGCAAAGTAACGGCTTCAATTTTCATACAACAAAAAAACGACAACTGATTATAACTCAATGCTATACCATTGAAGGTATAAGGAAGGAAGAGCATAATGGTGAGGGTTTCTGCGAGGGGCTCTGCAATGGTGCTGGCTCGAGCAATAACGGAGTTTGTGGATTGGGCAATCGCCGACATTACCAAAGGTATGGAGAAATTTTCAAGTTTTCTACATGTCAGACTTCAGATCTGTATTACTATGACGCAGGTCATGATTTACAGTGGTTCAAGCGATCGCCATTGAGCCCTGATCGGGCACCACCTCTCTTGATTTGAGGCTTGATGCATAGATCCAGTCTTAGGCTCATCATTCTAGACATCCGTATTACAGATCGACCCCTATTCTGGTCAGATCTGGAAGATCTTTTTGGGGGAGATCGAGATCTTGGAACAGCAGACAGAGCAACCAAACAGGCTCTGAATACCTCAGTATACGGGATCGCTACCGCTGCCTTGCAGATTGATTACTTTTTCCAAAATCGCGCCATCAATCTGACAGATCTGGCCCTCAAAGAGTACAGAACCGGTAAAATCAATGTAACACCCAAGAAATCAACAGGGTGGGTACCTGAAACTAGTAAATCAACGGTAAAACAGGTTCATGGTTGTGGGAACCTTGTCGAACACAACAATGATAATGGAAGCAACACCGATTCAGAACCAGAGAATGGTGCAAAACATCGCATATCCGTAAACAATTTAATGGAACAGTTGCTCAGAGGCAGATCTGGGTGACCACAAGAACTATGAAGGTCAAAGGGGCGGCCACAACCCTAGACATTTCATTAATTCCAGCACTTTGGTGGAAGGAAGCCTGGAGCCGAGGTCAGGTCTTACATCATAGATCTGATCCAGTCTGTTTCTGACCGGATCTAGAACAAGGGAAAGACACAAATCTCATGGAGAAGGAAATCTTCAGAAACAAAGGAAATAACAATGCAGAACCGGAGAAACTAGCCAGGGCGTTGATAGATCGGGAGCATCTCTGGCTGGCATAACTCTCAAGGATGGCTGACTGTGTATCCAGGAACAAGGCCATTGGGGCAGAAGCAGTCGAAGCCACTTTAGCAGGGAAGGAAGTCCTCCAGACTGAATCTCGGCCCCATATCGCTAGTCCAAACTCTGCCTGGACAGAACCCAATCGCTTTCAAATCCTCGTCAGAACGCCCATGGGAAATACAATTTTGATTTGGACTTATGCCACAGATAGGGCAATAGATCTGAAAAATAACATAGTTAACCAGATTGGTTATCCGAAAGGCGAGCAAAACCTAGTAACAGGGGGGAATATCGCTACAGGATCACAAAACCTTGAAGGAGTACAACATCAAGCCAAGATCTAAGATCTTTCTCAATATGAGACTACGAGGAGGTGCAGCACCCAACAAAACAACAGAAGGAGGCAGTGGGTCCAAATCGAATCACAACCCAGCTCAACACCAGCAATACAGAAGCGAAGGAGCATCCTACAAGCATATTTTACAAAGTGGGAAAGCTCCTCCAACAGTCCCAAAGCAAGCCGGAATAGAACCAAGTCCATACATAGTGGAACAACTGCAGCATACACCAGAACTAACAATCGATACAGCAGAAGCAGAGAAGGTATGTGACAGCTATGAAAAGCAAGCCATCATCTGTCGTTTTAATGGGTATTGGCCCAAACCCTTGGATCTGTTTCATTGGATACTCACAAATTGGTCGTTGGACTGTGAGATCCACCTCTGTTCAAAAGGATTTTTCATAGTTAAATTTTAGTCGCCAGAAATCAGAGAGCACGTGATTTAGCAAGGACTGTGATTTTGGGGCTCTTCGGGTCTCTTTATTACTCCATGGTTCTCGGAGTTTGACGCAAACACTTTTGTTGTATCTCGGATGCCTGTATGGGTACGTCTTCATAACCTCCCTATCCATTTCTGGGACCAAAAGATACTTGCATGTATAGGCAATTCCATAGGCAGATTTATCAAAATGGACACACAAAGACTTGAAGAAAGAATTTTTACTTTCGCACGCATATGTCTGGAAGTAGACCTTAGTAAAGGATTACCGGGAAACTTTAAACTGAAACACAAAGACCGCAGCTGGTTGTAGTCATTAGAATATGAAAATATAGCTTTCAGGTGCAGAATATGTCGACAAATTGGACATCTGCAAAATGCATGTCTAGAATACAAAAAGAATAGCCGCAGAAAGAAGAAAATGGGTAACCATCAAAAGGGATGGAAATTCTCCTATACAGAATTAGATGAGGAGGAAGATAATGAGGAGGAAGAACTAGTCCAAAATGAAAGCAACCAAACAGAAACCCATAAGACATCCCCACAAGAACCTATGGAATCATAATCAGGAAAGAACTTAAATTCAATGGAAATCAGTGGAATCAAAAGACATCACTCTCCAGACGTCTCTAATTCAGACAAGGAAAATCCTCGACCCGGCGAAGAAAATCCTCTTCAATTGGTTCCCATAATTCTATCCCAAGGAGAATGGCAAAAAGTTGAGAAGAAAAAGGGGAGAAAGTCATGATTTCTCTCATTCCTCCTTCTTGTTCTCGTTGTGGTCTTTTCTCATTCTTCTTGTTTATATTTTTCAAGCTGGACGGGCACTGGCCCGGGCATTCCTCATATGAGGAGGCCGTGGATCTGTTCAGCGGTTTTCCCTTCATGTTTAGTTGGACGGGGCTGAGTTTCCCCATCCAGCGAGCTCTATGATTCGCAAATTATAGAGCAAATTGAATGATGCGACATAAACTTGTAACTTTTTATCCTGGTCATAAAAAGTTCGGTTTTTTCTTTTGGAAAAAACTCAATGCTATACCACTTTTGGACAAACCTTTCAGTTAGTACAGTTTACGTCCATGTCTTTGATGCTTATTGGACAAATCATCATACAATTTGTCTTACCATATCTTTGTTGTCGGCTTGAGTCATTTTGCCAATGTTCATGTCCTACAATTTCATTGTTCATTTGTCACAATACTTGTCACATTTGCAAATATGCACCTTAGACATATGCTTTGATTTGCAAACATTAAAAAACAAAGGAGTGCCTTTGCACAACAAGAAACAAGAAAACAACAAAAAAATGCAAATATCAAATTCCTGTAAGTCTTTGAACCATCAGCATATATTTTTTTAGTTTGTCTTCCATAACTGTAATTTTTTGTGTCATAGTTAGCATGGAATTTACGCATTTTGGTTTTCACTTTGTGACATTTTGTTCTATACATTGAATACCATTATTTGCTTTAGCTTCTAGTACATATTTTGTTATATCTTTTCCCACCGTCTTTGAAATAAAACAGAATAAAAGGAAAAAAAATTGTTTTTGTGGAGAGAGTGGTTCTTAATAATACATTGCAAAAATGAACTTTATGTGTAATTGTCAAAGAAATCTATAAAAATTTCTTTATTGTAGCTTATGCACATTTACTACATAGACACCAACAATGTTTAATAGTAGTATAAAAATATAATACACACACACACACACACACATATATATCATACATTGTTTTAAAGGTTCTCTATACACTTGTTTCAGACTTAAGCACTTGCATTTTCGTATTTTGGTAGCAATTGGTCAATTCATTTGTGATAACATCATGGAAACACCTAGCTCCAACAAATAGTCATTTGAAGAAGAAATGGTGGAAGATGATAATCCAAAGAGGTTAGATTTGTGTTGCGTTGAATATTTGTATATTCAAATGACATATTTGCATTAAATCAATGACAATGTTTTTTTAAAGCATATTGGTCTATCTTTGCATATAAACAGACCAGAAACAATGGAATCAACATCCTCTTCAATCAATGACAATGTTTTTTAAAGCATATTGGTCTATCTTTGCATATAAACAGACCAAAAACAATGGAATCAACATCCTCTTCAATCATTGAAATATGCTCAGGAGCATATGCAAAGAGTTTTGAAGGTGATACCTTGGTTATTTATGGGCCATCACAAACTAAAATCCCTACCTCTCTTGCAAAGGCGTGGTTTCTCCATGCTAATTTGGTTGATAGTTATGGTCAACTAACTATCACAGTGAATATGAGCAACAATCTTATAGAGCATTTCCAAAACATGTTTATTGTTGGAAACTGTGTTCGAATTACAGATTTTGCGATAAGAAACAAGTAAATTTATGAATGAGGAGATGCAAAATGTTGTATAGTGTTATAGGACAAAACCATGGTTGAGTCAATTACACATGTTTTCAAAAACTGTAGACTAGCTCCAGATACAACAATACACAGTCTTCTTGTTTCAAGTGATACATATGTAGTTGGTTCAATAGGAGCAATAGTGATAGGTTTTCAACAAAATAAAAAGCAACTTGAACTCAATATAAAAGATGGTGAAGTTGCAAATGAAAATGCAATTGTAAGTATGTTGCTACAATAACTATACTTGCTTTTTCACTAAAAGCTAATAGTTTCTTTGAAACTGAGTTCTTGTGTCTTTGTGTTCCATTATTATCAAACTAGTAATTGTCTCATCATTTCTTGTGCAAATTGCATAACAAAAAATATGGTATCTAATTCACTGCAACTATTATTGAACGATAGTCATAGACACCATTTCTTCAAAATACAATATGAATTGGCATCAAAGATGACTCCACTCTATTTTTCAAAAACATTGTTAGAAATGATGTGAAAGGAAATCAACAGTTGTGTTACATATCAACAACCAATGTTGACCCATTGAATGATGAATTTGCAAGGGTGCATCTATTAACTTTTGTCATGTCAAGAACACGAGTATGTTTCCTAATAGATTGTTTGTTCAAGTAACAATAGTTTTGTTGAAAATAGCAACAAGAAATGATAAAAATAGAATCCAGAATATTCCAATTTTAATTTTTCTTTGAATTAAAATTCGAATTTAGTCTTACCAGCTGCTTGAAAATAATTAATTAAGTCATTATGGATTAATTAGTTGGAGAAATTCAAGTTAGAAGTCTTTCTGAAGTCATGCAACAATTATCCCTTAAATTAATGAGATTATCCCTTAAATTAATGAGATTATCCCTTAATTAAGGAGATAAGATTGAGTTATATTTGAGTTGTAATTAGTTAGCTCAGTTTACTGAGTTAAGTCCAGTTAAATTAGTTCCAAACTGTTTGTGGAATTGTGAGTTATTAGTCAGTTGATGCATGCATGCACTCAACAAGTGTACTCCAGATAACTGAAGATTCTCTTATCAGAAACTCATGCATGTCTATTCTGAGAAAGACCCAGTTGAGCTAAATGTCAAGGAAAGTGTACTACCAATTGCATGTTTTCTCCTATAAAGGAAACTCATGCATGCAGTCAAGGTAAGGTTCCTTGAGGATTGTGCAGTTCTGATAGGGTGTGAGATCAGTGTGAGGGATCAGTGTTCCACTTGGTTGAGAGTCTTCCACTTGGTAACAAGAGGATCACCCAAGAGAAACTGTGCAAGGAAATAGGAGCTTGGAGGGCAGAGGAGGAGGCTTGTGAGAGGCCAAGTTTGCTTGTGAGCATATTTGAGGATTGTACTAAGAGCTGGCTAGCTGTGAGAGCTAAGTCTTTGTATTATTCTAATATATTTCCACATTGTATGATAATATAGATAGTGGGATTTTTAGTTGAGGCTTTCCCCTAAGTATTTTCTATGTTTCATGTGCATTGATTCTTCTTCTGGTTATATGTGTTCAGCTCGTTCTTGCTCAAACTTTTAAGCTTCCGCTAATTGACAATAGAAGTAGGTTATTGTATTTTTCTTTGGTTATATTGCATTATCAGGTTAACCTACAGTATATCTATAGAACTGGATTTGTAGATGAAATTTCTACATGGTATCATAGCAAAGTTTATCGGAGCTATGAATAGTATACTGATAAGAGAATTCGAAGTTTGAAGTTTGGGGTTGCAGGTGCAAATCGAATTCATATCATACTTAAAGGTTGGTCAATGGCGTTCTATGGCTTGAGACTCGAGTATGCCTTGGAAGGTAGCTCGAATTACATAGCGTGGAAATATCGCATGGAGGCTGCATTAGAAGACAATGGCTTGAAGGATTTCATTAATCAAGAAATCCCAAAGCCAGGTTCAACTAATGCACAAGAGTTGGTTGAGTGGAAGGAGTGTGTTGTGAGGGCGAGATGGATCATCCTTGAGGGAGTTCGAGGCCATATTGTCTCGAGTCTCCATGGGAAGGATACTCCATATTCAATGTGGAAGACATTGAAGGACCTCTACCAGAACAATAGCGACCATAGGAAATTGGCGCTCAAGGATAAGCTTCAAAGATTCAAGATGAAGAAGGGCGATACTATTTCCACTTATCTGAACAAGCTCACCACCTGCAGATATGAGCTTAGCAGTGTGGAAATAACTACTTCCAATGATGATATGGTGAGCCTCGCTCTCCTTGGCCTTCCAAAGAGCTATAATAGCTACTAGGACTCTGTGACTGGAAGGGAGAAATTATCGGATTGGGAACGATTGTGATCAGATCTCATGTAGGAGGAGATCAGGAGGAGCACACAAGATGGTTCTTCATCCAAGGATGATGATGAAGAAAATTTGGCCTTAGCGAGTAAGGCAAGGGAAGGGAAGGGGAAGGATTCCCATTCCAAATCAAATTCTTCTCATGGAGGGAAGAAGGGTGACAAGTCTGAAGTGAGATGCTTTAATTGTCATGAGATGGGACATTATGTGACTAATTGCCCATCGAAGAAGTCCAAGAAGGGATCCTCAGAAGGATTGGAAGGTGAGGCATTAGCCTCTCAGTTCGAAATGGACTTCACCCTCATC